>CM062817.1:1474242593-1474542592 GCA_031772625.1 Pinus tabuliformis | reverse complement strand
TCACATGTATTGGATGGATTTCTAAAGGATGAAAATACAATATTTATTAGATGCATGATTCATACCAGCTAACACCATCATTGAATCATCAACTTGTAGAATTACATTTTTATGCATGAAGTTTAAGAAAATGTAATTAACAACATCTAGATACTACTAGTTTTATTATTAAGTTTGTAGAACATGCACTAAAATATCACATAATCTTTGTTGCCCTTATCACACTAGTTGCCATTAATGTTGTTATAAATGTGTTTTCATTAATTGGAAAATGTGATTATGTTGAAGGCAACAACAAATATGATTGCTAGAAGAATTAAGAACAACTCAAAAAATGGTAAAGGAAAAGATGGTGATGATACAAAGACTTTGAAGCCATTTTAAGTTAATAATATCACTTCAATTGTAGTTATAACCCATTCATATGAAAACATTTCTGAAAGATATTTCCAACTGTATGTGGAAGTTCAGAAATGGCCTCCTAGAATGAAAGTTATTGCTATTGAAAGGTGAGAACCCCTAAAAGTCAAAGTTGTAGAGTTAAAGTGGTTGGAGGAGCTTTAAAGTATGTTTAAGTTTGGTGCCTTACCAAACATAGTAGAGTTGGTTAGCACAACAACTAAAGGAAGATTAGGTATATGTGTCCCCACAGTAGCATGCAGAAAGCATTTTTTATTGGCAAGAGGATGAGCTAGTACAACACGTAACCTTGGTGGTAAAATCCCAGAAGAACCTAAAATCAATTCACATAAGGGAAGCACGAGATGACATAGCTCTAGGCGGAGTTAGAAAAAGTTGCAGGTTTTGTTATTGGCGGATATTTTAAAGCGAGGAGGCCCACTTTACAGCTCAACCCACAAGGTTAAATGTGCATGCAAGGTGATGTTCGTGGATGATGACATCAACATGACACTAGCCTAGGAGGGTTTTCCAATAAGATATTTAAGGAGTGTAGATGAGGAACCTGTAGGTTGATTGGGCATCAAGCACATTTGGAAGTTGTTAGAGACAAATCATCTTGATGTGCATTTAATTGGAGCACACATAAAGTAAGGCAGACCCACTTGACACGTAACCCCGGAAGGTAAACCCTAGAGGTGTTTATGAAATAGCTCCAAGGAAAATAAGTCGAGGGCCAATCCTTTAGCACCAAGACATCATTTTATTACGATGTAAAGACCAAAGATTTGGAGGCAGTTTGCAGTGCTTGTTGTGATTTCGAGGCTATATCTTAAAAGGGGCCTTTATTTTGTTATATGCGTGTTTTTACATATAAAACATGCTTGGGTAGAGACTGTTATATGGAAACTCTAAAGACATTTGGGATAAAAAAAGAAAAGAAATTGTGGGCTATGTTTAATAGTTAGCATGACTAGATATATAGCCTTGATTTTTTTGTTTATCAGAGTGCAAAAGACAAAGGAATTTGGGCCAAAATAAAGTGATTATAGGATAGGTTTAATGCTAAAAGCATAAAGACGTTAGCAACTTTGGAATTTTGCAGTTATGCCAAAATAACATAGGAGCACTAAAGTTAAAAAAAAATGCATGAACAAGTTGGCATAATTATAACGACATGGACAAGTTTAGAGGCATATTTAGAAGAAACACTAAATTTGGAGATTCACCAAAATAGAAAAGGGCAACTAAATTCTAATAAGAATTCCAAAATAACATATTTAAGCTGTTAAACTCAGTTTTTCAAGTAGATACAGGAGAGGAGTATTAGAATACTTGGAGATCACATTCAAAATCCAAAATTAAAGTGGGACAAAGGAAAAGATAAATATTTATGCACGAGGTAGAGATAAAAATGACTAAATATTATTATCCAAAAATACTAGTCCAAATTCTTTATAAGTAGAATTCAAGCAACCAAGGTGAAAGTGCGAAAGGTTGTTGGTGCAACGAGATGCATAGTGTGAGTATGCATCAAGGGTGAATATAAGATCAATTTTGGTGCCTAAAAGGTGTTGATAAGTTAGAGAATGAATTGGTGAATGAATTTTTTAATGGTGAAATCAGAAATTGCAAAGGATTAATGTTGCAGGTGTGTTTGGGGATTTGTCCAGTAATCAAAGAATTGTTGAAGGTGTTTATGGTATTTGTGGTAAGTAATTGAGATCAAAATTTTATTTTTTTAAGAAAGAAAGTGGCCTATTAGCTATAGTTTAAAATTTAATGAAAGATGGATCAACAAGGACATCAGGTGGTAGCTTGCATTCCAGGGGAAAGAGTCCCTTTCAGAAGTAATTGATAAACAAGTAGGGACAAGAGTACCTTTTAGCAGTAGTTGATGAACAAAAAGGGGAAACGACCCCTTTCAGAAAAATATGATAAATGAGTAGGGATAGAAGTTCCTTTTAGTAGCAACTAATAAACCTATGAGTAGTATCTTGTGGGGAAATGATGTAATTGCAAGTTGAAGCTTGTATTTTTCGAAGAAATAAAAGGAAAACTAATCTCTTATATATATGTTGAATATGTGTATGAAAATGGTTATAATGTTATGTTTTACATGTTGATTCTTGAGTGATTAAGTGATTGAAAAGGGTAATTTCTGAAAATCTATATAATTTGGTCACACTACTGATTCAACCCCCTTTCAGTAGTGTCCTCATTTCCATTGTTTCTAAAAATTAGTAAAAGAGAAAACCAAGTTGCTTTAGATTAGTTTAAAACGTGGAAGAAATATCAAGGACCATTGAAAACCAGGAAGGAGGATCCACGAATAGGGAACCTATCTTTAATGGAACAAACTATGTGTTTTGGAAAGTAAGGATGAAGCCATATATTCAATCACTTGGAGCTGATGTATGGGATGGTGTGGAAGAAGAATATCAAAATCATCTAGTAGTGATTACTAAAGATAAAAGGATGGAGTTCACATGCAATGCTAAAGCCATGAATGACCTACTTGCTGGCCTACCTGAATAAAAACTTGATAAGTTTATGGATTGCACGACTGCAAAGGATATTTGGAACAAGACGAGAAGCTACTATGAAGGTGATATAAATTTAAAGAAAGCTAAGCTTCAAGGTTTTATAATGCAAATCTAGTCTTTAAAAATGATGATGATGAAGATATTCCAAAGTAATTCCTAAGAGTTTATGAAGTTGTGAACACTATAAGAGGCCTTGATGAGAAATTAGATGAGCCTGTAGTAGTCCAAAAGGTGTTGATATCTCTATAGGAGAAATGTAATCCAAACGTATCATCTATTGAAGAGATGACCAATCTGAAATCTCTCACTTTAGATCATCTACTTTGTACCCTTACGGCTTATGAGATGAGAATTTCAAACGGAAAGCCTGTAACAAAGGAGTCAACCTTCAAAGCATATAAGAAGCCCAAGAAATACCATGATCATTCATGTTGTGAATTAGATGAAGAGGAAGCCAAGTTTGTGAGGAAGATGAAGAGGAAGCCAAGTTTGTGAGGAAGATGAAGAGAGGCTCAGGAAAATATAAAGGTAAGCTACCTTTTAAGTGCTTTAATTGTGGAAAAGTTGGTCACTATGCTTCCAAGTATCCAAGAAAAAAAAAGGGTTATGATCCAAAAGAGAAATTCAAGATTATACAAAAGGAGAGAAAGAAGGCTAAGAAGAGGAGTATATATGTGTAAGAAGAAAAATCCTATGAAAGTGAATGCAACCAATCCTTTTATGAGGACAAAAATGATGAAAGCACAAAAGAGTTCATGCTTATTGCTGTTATGATCCTAAAGAGAAATTCAAGACAATACAAAAGGAGAGAAAGAAGGCTAAGAAGAGGAGTATATATGTGTAAGAAGAAAAATCCTATGAAAGTGAATGCAACCAATCCTTTTATGAGGACAAAAATGATGAAAGCACAAAAGAGTTCATGCTTATTGCTATAGAAAATTTGGAAGTTGAAGACATTAATTATGATGGTGAATAGGTTGAGGTAGATTTAGAAGGAGAGATGGTCAACACTATTGAAGAGATTGAAAACATGAGAAATAAAAATAAATTTCAAAAAGAGTTGTTGATCAAAGAAACAGTTGAAATTGTTGAACCATTACTCCTGCAAATTGAAGAAGGTAAGAGAATTAGAGAAACCTTATATCAACAAGTCAATGAAAATATTCAATCATGTGATATGCTAGAAACAAAAGTTGTTTTGCTGAGAAAAGATTTGGAAAAAGGAAAAAACCCATCTGAGCTTCAATCAGAAGTTTGGAAAGGGGACTCATAACTCGAATGAGATTTTGCAAGCTCAAAGAGTCACCAGAAATTGAATTGGTCTTGGATTTGAGGTTGAATCTATATCAAAAACATAATTAAATGGAAATAAACCAATTTCCTTTGTGCAAGTTGCCATAAATGGTGACAAAGAAGCAATTAATCATGAGTCAACGCAGCAACAAAAAGACAAAAGTAGCATTCATCCAAATAATCAGCAAGAGAAAAATCAACAACAACATAATAAAAGGAGAAATTTTTCCTAATAAAAGACAAACAACACTGAAGGAGAGAATCAAAATGCACAAAGATCAACCCATCCAATGTTCATAAATTGATTTTCTCCGAGGTATGCAGACTTATTTCTAGGGTATTTCTTTACATGCACTAATTATGGTCACAACACAACAAATTGTAGTGTAAATCTATCATATATGAAGCTTATACCAAAAAGAATAAATTATCGTTAAAATCAACTAATCAAACAGAGGAATAACATACCCAGGCACAACAATTCCTTTTCTCTTTTCAATAATTTGATTCACTACTTTAACTGGTAAATATTTTGGCATAAAGTAGAAAATTTCATACCTAATGGTATGAGGCATGAACCAATTATTGAGAAAACAAGCCAAGAGACCAAGGTCTGGAAAGAAAAGGATAATTCAGAAGACTGTGATATTTTTTCATATGCTCAAAATTAAGGAAATGATTGGCATGTTGACAGTGGATCTGCCAGGCACATGTCAAGAGACAAAAGTAAGTTTTTGTCATTGAAACTAGTAGAAAAATGTAATGTGACCTTTGTTTATAATTCACGTGGAAAGATTATTGGAAAAGGAGTTATCGGTCAGTCTAATGGCGGAGGTAAAGCCAAGAATGTGTTTTTAATTGATGGGCTGAAGCATAATTTAATTAGTGTGCCTCAAATGTGTGATCAAGGCTATGAAGTGATTTTCAAGGCTAAGAGTTGTCAAATCAAGTCAACAGGCACTGGAAAAGTAGTAGCTAAAGTTGTGAGAGCAAATATAAATGTTTATGTCCTGAAAGAGAAAATACAGAGGTATTGCTTGTAAAATATGTATGAGAGATGGCTATGGCATAGGAGACTTGAACATATGATTTTTGACTAGATAATAAATTTGGGCAAGAATAATGTTGTCAAATATCTTCCAAAGTTCTCAAATCCTGAGAAGACTATTTGCAAGTCTTTTCAGTTGGGTAAGCAAGCACGAGTACCATTCAAGTCTAAGGAGAGCTCATCAAATAAGCCATTATAGCTAGTACATATGGAATTACATGGACAATCAAGAATAGAGTCATCCATAGGTAAATTGAATGTCATGCTTACTATTGATAATTTAAGTAGGATGATGTGAGTTTCATTTCTTAGAGAAGAATCAAAATCTTTTGAGAAGTTAAAATACTTTAAAGCCATGAATTAGAATGATACATACCATAAAATCAAAATAATAAGATATGATAATGGAGGTGATTTTATTTCAAAATGATTTGATGACTTTTGCAAGCAACATGGCATCAAAAGGTAGTTTACTATAACAGAGACTCTACAATAGAATGGTGTAGCAAAGAGAGCAAATAGATATGTTCAACAATTAGCCAGAGTCATGATGGAGAAAGGAATGTTCAACAAATATTTTTTGTTAAATTGATTCACACAACAATAGTGATTCTCAACAAACCTCATTTTATACTAGACAGTGGCAAGACTCCCTTTGAGCTTTGGTATGATAGACATATTACAATCAAGAACTTCAAAGTTTTTGGGAGCAAGTGCTACATCAAGAGGAATTATGAAAAGCTTGGTAAGTTTGATGTAAGGGTTGATGAAGGTATTTTTCTTGGATATTCTCATAAAAGGAAAGGCTATAGATGCTATAATAAGAATACCAAGAGGATTGTTGATTGTATTGATGTTTAAGTGGATGAGTATATTGAATATGAAGAAAATAATCCAATAAATATTAGTTCCACTGATCTAGTCAACAATGGTGAGAAGGTTGATGAGCATTTTCGCATGAAGATGATAAAGAGCCCCTGAATCCTCTAGCCAAAGACCTTTCATGGTATGTGCAAAAACACCATCCAACTGATTAAATTATTGGTGATTTAAACATGTGTACAAATAAGAAGGAAACTGCTAAATACCCCTACTCAAGTGCATGTACCTCTGTTTCCCATGGCGTAAGAAAATGATGTTGCATAGGCTAGACATGATGATAATTGGTTAAAAGCTATGAGCACTACAAGGAAAGAACCCTCTAGCGGAGGTTTTTGTGGAATCCCCTATAAAACTAGCCCAAAAATACGTTTCTAGAGGAGGTTGCTAGCGGAGTTGGGCGGATGTATGTCTTAGTGAATGTTTTTTAACAATCCGTCTAAAATACACTAACGCACCATTGTGTTACTATACCTATGAGAATTAATGCTTAATATCATATGGTGCACTATGACAGAGTAATTTTTATAAAGATAAAGAAAATAATGGTGAACTAAGTACATAATGCACACTAGTGCATATACTACTTGATAGGACTGGAAAATGGTTAAATAAAAAAATAAGTTAGTCGTAAAAATCATTTTTCCCATTCTGGTGCTATACTCTCACGATGCCACGGTGCTAAACCCATATAAGAACACCTTGATGCATAAACAATATGGTGCACTATTGTGGGGATTTTAATTTGAAAATGTTGGTGCACTGATTATGTTATATGCATTGGTGTCATTAATTATACTGAAGGCCCTGATTCTTAATATAAAATGGTGCACCATTACAAGGTCATTTTTTATACAAATAAAAACAACGATGCACTATACATATAAGGCACATCAGTACATATACTACTTGATAGCACAAGATTAGTGTAAATTTAAAAAAAAATCAGTCATAAAATTCATCTTCACCATTTCGGTGCTATACTCCCATGAAGCCCTAATGCTTTGACCTTTTTAGAATGCCTTGGTGGGTATACAACATAGTGCACCATTACAGGGCTTTTAATTTAATCATAGCGATGTGCTAAGTGAAATCGGAGAAATAGTTCATATAGTCCTCGATGGCACTGGACAAAGGTTAGATTTAAAAAAAGATCAGTCGTAAGATTCATTTTCACCATTTCGGTGCAATTCTTTCATGAAACATTAGTGTTGGTCTTGTTTGACATGCCTTGGTGCACAAATAACATGGTGCACATTGGTAGGGTTTTTAATTTAAAAATCGTGGTGCGCTTCATAAATACTCTACATCATTGTGTCAGTTACTCAAGTGCACCTAAACAAGCTTAAATATATAAAAAATTGACCATCCGAAACTTGCCTTCCTTTCCATCCTTCCTTTCGTTGCTCACTGTGTGCCTTTTGAATTTTGTCAAAGAATGGTCAAATTTGTTTTTTTCATTTACGCAACAACCATGCCTCCTTGACAAGAAAATGTCTAGGTAATGTCTATGTTTCTCCCTAAATTAATTTTTTAGTGGAGTAGAATTGAAAATTAAGTAAAAAACTGCATTTTTTAAGTTATTATTGTTATTAAATTTTTTTATGCGTGGTGCATTTGAGATTTTTAGCTCGCACCATTCACAAAGCATCTTGTAAAATTATAAAGTGCGTTGCAATTTGGTGTGTAACGTTAACACATTGTTAGTGGTTCGGTGCGTTAGGTAAATGGAAACAAACCAGGACGTGAAGTTCCATGATGCACCACTTTAAAAATTGTAATTTTTACGATGGTACATCTAGTAAAAGTAACTTCCTTGTTTGTTTATTTTTACTAAACGCATTGCATGATGTTAAAAAATTATAGCTCGATGCATTCAGTAACCTTAATGTTCTATTGTGTTGCGTCAATGTAAAATTAATGCACAAGTGCGAAATGTTATGTCGATGCACCACATTGAAAAATAAAAAATAACTAATGTTACATATGTATTCGAACCGAAAGCGGTGTGTCAAGTCGATGTACACATCATTTTGGTGCATCCCTGTTTTTCTGGCGCATTGTGTATGATGAGTTCTATTTTTTTTGGCACACTAAGGATGAAGTTCTTTATTTTAATTGAAAGTTATATGTCCATATTTATAAACACATTTTTTATTTAATAAAAAATATGTTTTATGTATGAGGCTGATGTATTTTATATGTCAATAATGTAAAGATTTCATGGGAGAAAGGAATAACAACAGTAAGAGAAAAAAGTTGACCAATACAATATGGTACAAGAGTGGAAGGCATGAGAGAAGGAGACGAATTTGTTACCTCACCCTATTATGGCAATCAACCAAGGTGTTTTGAGGAATGTAGGCCTCCTTAAGTACTATGAGGAGGCTACATCCCTAAAGCAGAACTTTGGGTTGTTGGCATAGCTAATGTGCCAGTGGGATGTCCACCAACAAGCTTTTTATGTCACTCCTAACATGCGTATGAGCCTATTGAGGAGATACTTTATTTTATCACTAGCCTATCTAGGAGAGGGGAGGATTTTCCCACGTTCCATGATGTCCCCCATGGTTTTGCAGCAGAGAGTCAACATGTCTACTCTCATAGATATGTTGGGGATCATGTAGTTTCTCCAACATATTTTAAGGTGTTTTTTGGAAAAGTACGGATCACTTTTTTTGGTGCAGAGGAGGTTAGGCCCCTCTCACTAATAGTGAGTACCAATGCACACTCTACTAGTGATGGGTAGCACATTAGTTTCCTTCTTTTGTTTTACGTTGAATATTTGGTATAGAGGCCATGATGTATTAGATGGTCTGTCATTTTTTTGCGGCAATTTTGTATAGCTTTAGATAAATGTCATGCTATGATACATGGGAGGGTGAACTCCCCTTTTTATTCATAAAAGTTTTTCTTATTTTTTGAGAGGTTTCCAAAGACGAGGCCTATTTTTGACCGTTTCCCTCCTAGGTTAATGACTGAGGTGCAGATACACATGTGGGGCGAGATGATGCACCAGAGGGGATAGCCAGAGTATACGGCCAAGTTTTTTGCTGAAGCACTGGGGTTACTAGCCAGTGAGGTAGACCACATGTTCGTCTTGGTGGCATGTCCTTACATTGGGATGGATTGGAGACAATGTCCCAACATCCTCTTCACACATGATGAGTTAGCAGATGTTAAAGGTAATATTAGTGTTTTCTTTAAATTAATATAGTTTCATAATATTTTCCTAATTAATTAGAATAAATGTATTCTAACACGTTCTTTAACTTGTTTAATGAAATTATCTAATTATTGTTGTGTACTATATATTTTGTAGAGATTAGCACATTATTTAGGGACATTCCCCCTCCCTCACTGGATGCAAATGTGGAGATGGTCAAGGTTGTAGAGGGGGGTGGATGTCATGATCAGATGAAGATACACATGGGCATGTGGCTGCATCTTAGGCCTGATATTAGATGCATAATGGATTTGGGTGACTAACTCTCTAAAATTTTGGTTGAGGAGGGTGTCCGCCCTACGACGACTCGAGACATTAGGGAAAATCCTAAGCTCATGGAGCTTTAGACAAAATTCTTGTGCAATACGATGGGTTTTATGTGTCATATCATCAAAGCTACTAGGTTCATACATGCACTATACAGGGATTGCTATGCAAAAAATAAATAGTCTTCACCTAGTACTACCCCATCGGATTATGATGATCGGGGTAGTGAACCTTATGGTCGTACTCCACCTCCTCAATATGGCCATGGATCAGATACACAATCTCCACCCAAACGTACTACCCCATCAGATGATTATTAGGGTGGTGATCCTTCTGCTAGCACTCCACCTCATCCTCATTCACCTCATGATGACCAACTACCTCAAGTTTCTCATCAGAGAGCAGACCATTCACCTCTTCCTCCAGCTCATTTTTCGACTCTTGAGGTTGTTGGCCATCCAACATCTTCTACTACACCATAAGTTCCTTCTCATGAAAACTACCAGTTTCATTATTTTTCTCTACATTATCATCCTTACAACCTCACAACTCCCCTTTTGATCTGGAACATTTTGAGGAATACTGTGGGGCTTCTCTTGTTGTTGTCCTGAGATATTTTATTCTTCAGTCCTGAGATGTTACAAGTGGTATCAAAGCTATGGGTGAAAAAGAAACCTCATGAAAGAAGCCCTAAATCTTAGTTAGACCGATTTTCATCTATGTTGATTATACCTCTGTTTATGGAACCTTGATAGAAGGAAAGACCGCAATCGAGTCAAAGAAATTTTACATCAATGAAGAAGCCCTAGTCCTAAATTATCAGAGGGATGAAATTAATCACTTGATAAACAACAAAAATTTTGGGCTAGTTGAATGCCAACCTATGGAAAGAAAGTCTACTATGTTTGTGATATGCTTCATTTCTCAGCTGATTGCAATCCCAATTTCACACAACATTCTACAACTCTTTCAGTGGAAAAATTAAGTGGGACTCGGTGGTCTTCTTTCATAAAAACACTTGATTAACCATCTGCATCTTCCCATCACAATGCAAGAAAACAATAATATAGTGTCTCATCTATACACAATGTTCTTTGTCTTTGTTACACCAGCACATATCTCTATTTGCAACAAAAAGTTATATCTGGCTCTTTCAACGAAACATCTGTGCATTCACAGTTCAATATGGGTGATACCATGCAATTAATGGATTGCATATCTATATTTACATGCCCAAGAAAATAAAGAGACCCAGATATATGGTTGGAAGTCATTAATTGGCTGGACTTGAGCAAAATAAAAAGTCTGCCTCATCATTGTCCAGAATGCATTTATAATGTATTTTGCAGTGAAACACAGAGAGGTTTAAGGAATTTTCTAATGTAAGGTAAAAAATGTGTGATATGGGTAAAATATCATGATACATGGGCCTTATAAAATATCCAATGTGTGGGACCATCATGCCCCTATCTTGGAATGTTGCACACTCTTGAGCAACTACCCTCTCCTCTAATCTTCCTAATCCTTGTCTTGCTATTCGTTGAAAACCTATCTGGCATTTCATCCAATATATATGGTTCTCCTTGCTGATAAAATCCATTAGAATCCTCTATTATTTTATAGTCCTTGGCTTCTTGGTCTTGATTAATTTCATTTGACTGTATGAGTAATAGTGGGGGGTTAAATCTCAAGCCAATATTATGAACTCCCAACTTTTGCATTAACCTCTTGTAGAGAGGTGTTCTAGAGATGGTACTATGTAATTTGATAGGTGAATGGAGCTCTCTAATCTACAGGCTGGAAGGAAAGGCTTGCCATCTTAATTGGAAACCCTATGTAGCTTCATCTCCTAATAGTCACAACATATCCTCAAAGTGTAAAATGACTTTTTGTTTCCTCTTCTCTAAAATTTGTGCCACCTATTGGTCTTTGGTCAAGATATTATGAGTTATAATGATGGTTTGAGGGTTAGGGTCCTCTACCCTAATCCATAGGGGAGAAATCAACTCTTTCCCTGACTTCATCTTCTCTTGTTTGCTCTCATTTCCTCATGCCTTAGCCAAGAGGCCAAGGCCAAGGGTTGGACATACCCCACATTGGGGTTAGGATCCCAAGAGGGTGAGTATGAAAATAGAAGGTTGTGGAGGTAGAATTCACACAAACTTCCTTTGTCATCCATACTACAACCCCAACAATATTTGATGAAATATCTGGGAGTTTGGACATGAAATTCTCCTTACTAGTCAAAATGAGAAATATAATACCTACACCATTTCTCTTTCAAAAAAAGAGAATATGTCCTTGTTGGTTGTATGCAACTATTTAGTTCCAAGGACAAGTTTTCCATGACTCCCAAAGAAGTTTCCATATCTGAAATATGATTTGTCCATAGCTACTATCACTCCTCTTGGTTTCTCTAATTGCTATTTGAGTTTCTTGTTTTCTTTTTCCAAGTGTTCCCTATTGTTTGTCACTTGAATCTTGAGGATCATCATATCCTCTCTAAGTTGGTCTATTTTATTTCCAAATTTTCTACTTCCTCTACTCCCTTTTCTATTGCAGTCCTCTTCCATTTGTGGGCCTATCTTGGCCTTTTCTATTTCTAGCATGACATTCTTCCTGTAGTGTATGATCCAAGAACCTTTAGATTCTCTTGTTTTTTCTTTCTCTTTTTTCCTTCTTCATGGTGCAATTTTAATTTTTCCTTCTTCCTGTAGCCCTATTCATTCTACAAGATATTTTTTTTCTCCTCTGGGCTTGGGGTTTCCTCTATATTTACTACAGTTTGGGAAGATTCCTTCTATTTGGAGATAGACTTGGTCCTAGGACTATGTTGCCTTTAAACTTGAGACTCGTACTTGATTAGTTGTGTCCTTTTCTTGGGATTAGGGTGTTTCCCCCCATCTTCACTACTGTGGATACAATCTCCTTTTCAATTACCTTAGTTTAATCTTTTTTTTTCTTAGAAGACCAAGGGATGGTGGCTACTTTTTCTTTTCCTTTCTTGATAGTTATGAGCCCTATATCTTTTAAGGCTTCTTGGGTCACTGAGGATCCCTATTTATCCATATCTACAAACCCAATCTATGGAATAGGATGTTCTAAGCTATGCAAGGCATCATAAAGAATCAATTTAATAAGCCCATGATGGGCCAAAGACTCATGTTTCCCACCTTTCACCTTATCACTCATCTCATTTAATGATTGTAAAAGGAAGTGAAAAATGCTTATATTTTGAGATGGTTGTAGTGATATTGGTGTCTAAGTTGATATAGTAGTCTCAACTGATATGCAAATACCACACTAAATCTCCCATCATAAGAGATGTATTTTAGTATGTGGTATGCAACTTCATTCTAGGAAGATGGAAAACTCTTGCTTTTGAATCCATATTTATCCTCTATAAATTCCTTATTATCCAAGAAAAAAATTATTTTTTAGAAAGAGTGGCATCTTGCCTCTCCTCCTTATCCCATGGTAAGCCTTGAGGAATGCATGTGATTCTATCAATTGTATCCTCATTGATATAAATAAGTAATCCTCTCATTGCGGACACATAATATCCCCCCCCGTAGTTCTGAAAGTTGAGGAAACTTCAAGGGCCACATCATCATCATCATCATCATCATCATCATAAAATCTTCTCAAAATACCCTAGCCATTGATTTCTCTAAAAAATGTTTACAACCCTAATATTTTGATAAAATCTAGTAGCATTTGTGGGTTCTCTTCCATTAAACCCTCCCCCATTCTATAGAAGAACACATAGAAGGTTGTTTTTGGAAAGAAAGGGGGTTATCCTATTGTTTTATCTTTGTTTTTCCTTGCCTTATAAACTTGAGTTTAGCATATTGTACTTCTGTTTATGGAAATTATTATAGGAAGGGTTCTAAATTTTGAACAATCAACGTATGCATTCTAGCAACAATTGTAGTAGAAGAATTTGAAAAAAAAGTCAAAGAAGAGGGAAAACAAAACCAAATGACTTTCCATTGTTGTGGTTTTCTTCTATTGAGCTTATTGTGCTTCCTATCTAGATTTTCTTGTAGATCATTGCAATCTTATAGTCGTTCATGTAGCTAATATTGTAGAAATAATTATTCTTCTTGTAGCAAATTGACGAGGAGAAGTGAAATGACATGTAGGCATGGTTGAGAAAAAAGGGTGGTGAAAATGAATTGGATCAAAACCAAGAATATAATCATAACCTTTATTCATGTCTTTTCTTTAGTTTTCCATGCACTTTACTTAATGATCTCTTTGGTTAAACTCTATTTTTTTCCTTTATCCTCGATTGGTGATATGGCATTGTGTCACCTTTTGGATGAGTATTGTTGATGTCTCATATGACTATGGTATCTCTACCAATTACAAGAGAACATTTATATAATTTCCTCCTATCACTTCTTACATGTAAGAGATGGGCCCCACTTGACTCGAGCTAGAGTGTTGAGCTCTCCCTTTTTTTATATAAAATTTTATGATAAAAAAAGCATACAGTTTTGACCCGTATGCAACTAAATGACATTGTATAAAAATAATAGTAAAGGGAGGCATCAAAGTACAATCATACCTAAAGATGTTGGATAATTTAATAATGGTGTAATTTCTACTACTGTGCAATGTTGCATTTTATATGTTGAAACTGCTACATGACTACCTGCAGGGGTTCCTATGGAGGTACAAGTTACCATGTAGAAGTTGAGGTACTCCAAATTTTCATTTTTTGTTGAGTATGAGTCATGCCTCTAGGATATTCTATTTAAACTCTTAAGGCTTGACTATGAGAATTTCAATGACTTATAGCTTTTCCTCAATCTTGTAGCCTCCCTGTAGAAATAAAAGGAATGTGTTTTCTGTACCCTAATTAGGCCTCTCACCCCCCTAGTCTAGGCTTGTACATAATTTACCTCAAGTCATGTGGTTATCTTTCTAAAGTATCTCGGCCCCCTGATCAGCAAGATTAGGCATGACACCTTCTTGATAAGAACACCTTGAAGTTGCAGCCTACCTAGGAGAGAGTCCCCATATCATAAATATTTCATGAGAAGCAATATTAAGTGCCATAAGTGCGAGTTCTGGACCAACAGAGATTGCAGAGACACAGTTTCATCGAACCACAGAGAAAAAAGAGCCATCCTAAGGAAACCACAGAGAACACCATCCGAAATTCGTGAGGTAGTTGTCTAAAATTGCAGAACCAACTTCACACTTTTTTGAGGAGCACCTCAATTGGGTATATATAGTGCTTTGACATAGTTGAAAGGTCGCACCTCTTGGGTGAGCCGACCTTTAAATTTGAATTTTAAAAATAAAATATTTCCCTCCAATTACATATTGAAGCCGACTTTGAATGTCTTAGGCCGGAGGCATTAATAATCCAAATAGACACCTTCTTAATTATTTTCAAAGTAAAATTTTTGCCAATCAATTTGAACTTTCACTTTGGAAATTATTCCCAAAGTTGCCTCATAAATTTAACAAATATCCTCAATCCCATGAGATTAGAAAGTAACCATTCATGTTTATGCATCATCGTAGAAAATTCTTAGCACCCAATAAAAATGGTGGGTAATAACTGGCTCAAGTTGGGCATGGGTGCACTTCTTGGGAGCACTTGAGAACCCCAGAATATCGTCAAAACCAATGCCAAGAAAAATTATTAAGCCAATGTAACCACCTCATTATCTCCATTGTGCAGTGTCCTCTTCCTCTGTGCTTGATCATTACCTAGAACAGAGAGATGCTAAAATTCAGATGCTTGCATGTTGGTCTCTCCCTTACTAGGTTGCTATCCTTATTAGCAAGTTTTCCATGCTCTATAGAGGCATATTAGAATCAACACGAAGTTGGTCTCCTTTTTAGAGTAGAATTCCTTTTCTTTCATCAAGGAGTATAATTTGTTCAAATGTCACTTCTGACCTCTACCACAGATTGTCTTCCAAGTGCTCTTGTTTCAGAGACTTCCCCATCCCTTCCTTACAAGGTACATATCTGAAATTATGCTGACAAGAAATCCTTCCCATTTTATGCCCTCCAGAAAACTCATCATCTTCTCCTTTCAGTTCTTGTTTTCTTCAAATTTGTGAGATAACTTCAAGAAATCCAAGATCAATGGATGATATTTTAACTAAGAGGGTTTGAGGAGCTCATGGGCTTCATTTCAATTGCATTTAATCATAGACATAGTGCTGATGGTTATAGGTTTTAGGGGCAACATCTTGTCAAAATCAAAACACCACATAACTTCCTGCCTGCAAATTTTGCTAGGATCATAAAATTTTCCATTGTTCACACTGTCTTCTTAGTTAGGCCACCGAGATTCCTTTGTTTGTGTCTCCTTTTGTTGAGTCATTAACTTCCATGAAAAATTTGTGAGAGAAAAACTTATTCTCTCTTTCAATTCTGATTATAACCCCCATACTGGGGAGGATCATCAAATTTACTGTGATTTGAAATCATTGTTTTAAAATTAGAAACATATCTTACTTGCCTTAGGAGATTGCTCAAATTCTGAGCACATATCTAGATTGGAAAATGCATCATTAGTTTGTATCTCAGAGGTGGTTTTACAATCGTTGCAATAATTGTTATCAAATTATATCCTCAATGGTCTGCCCCTAGAATCCATCTTCAAACATGTTTCAGTTTTACAATTAATGAACAAGTTAAACCTTGTAGAATTTAGTTCTGCTATGGGATGAGGCTACTCACAAAACATACACTCAGAGGGATGACCAGGAAAATTCAAATTACCGTGCTTCACAACGTAGGATTATGAAAACTCTTTCTCCTTTTCTTGTGTGCTTGAGCTTTTTTCATTATCTAAAACTATTAGTTTGTCAAAATACATTATATATGATCTGCCTTTGTTTTGTTAAAAAAAATACATCCAGATTGATATCAGGGTAGTTGTGACACGTTTCTTCTAGAATTACATCACTTTCCCCAATGATGTCCATGTTGTTGTTCTTGGATTCTCTATGAAGCTCAATTTTGCATTAACAAGCAACCATCCCTTTCCAATTTATGGGTTGCCTCCTCCATCTGTGTCTGCATCAACCTCCTCAAATTCTGGCCTCAGAAATTCCTTTACAATAGCAGTAATGTCATCCTCTTGAATAAGATCATGAGGACTTCCCTCCATCAATGCTTCTTCGTCTAGATAACAAGGCCTTCCTTATCTAGGGAATTTGACAAATTCTGATGGGTTTCTTCCAATATCTATCCTTCATCTAGATAAATAAATCATTTATTTATTTATTATTTCTAAATAAAAGTTTAAATACTTTTTCCCTCCTAAATAAATATAATAAAATATTATGAGTGGTTATTACAAGAATGGGATCAATAATATTTTATTATTGCTCATTATTTGAGGATAACTCAATATTTTTTATAAATAGAAAGGTTTTCCATTCATTATTCACTTTCGATTATTTTCATTGTTGCACTCATTGTTGTAACTCTGATTATTTTCATTGTCACACACCAGATTTTTGTTGGGTTTACTCATGTGGTGAAGTAAAATTATAAGTGCAGACACGAACGAAATCCTCTAGGCCGATAATGGGTCTAGCCACAACAGATACATTCTATGGAAGATTTACTTAGGTTAGAATCAATCAAGAGGGCCTACCTCTTGGTCGCTTATCCCGCCTAATGATATCCTCATTTTCTCGCTCCAGCAATCACTCACTTCCTTCTTCAAGCTCCTGTAACAAGTAAACAACAACAACATACAAACATAATAATAGACAAATTGCAATTCAACCTACTTAACAAGTCAAGAAACATTAAGACATGGATATGTAATATTATAAAACATGTAGGAAATCAATCGATAGTTGCATATATTAATATCAAAGAGAGATTACAACCATTTGTCTTGACGTTGCAGTCTTCCTCTAACAAGACCAGGTTCCCACATACTTCTGCTAGCATTCCATGATGGCTTTAAACAACAATAGTTTTAAAGCTCTTCCCTTTAGGCTTCACTCCAAAACACACTTCTCCCCCACACAACTAGATGGCTACAACTAGTAATAGCTTGCTTTTCTACTCCAAAATAACATCAACACTTTGCAACTATAACACTCACACTCAGCCAAAACTATCAACTGTGACTAGTTTGTGCTTGGGAAGAAGGGAGGTTTATATAGGAAATATGGATGGGAGATGGATCCTCTTCTCATGGGAGAAGGAATTATCCCTCGAGGTAGTTCCATCATTATAAGGGAAAGGAGCCCAAACCATCATCCTTGACCCCATTTGGCCAAACCATTTACCAGACTTTCGTTACGGAGCTTCTAGAGCTGGAAGCTTCGGCTCTAATTTAAAAAACTTTCCATAACAAGACTGGCATGACTGGAACACAACTTGGTCGCTCTGGTTGGCACGAGGAGTAGTGCTAATATATACACATCGGTGTGGGGGAGACAAAGGCCATTAGCGTTGGTCTTGTAAACTAGGCAAAATAGAAGTTTCAAGGGAAATGGTGCAAAAGGGAAATGATCTGCTCATGAAGAGGGACACAATGGGAGTTTCTTCATGAAGGAAAAGCATGCGGGGTTCACTGTAGAGGTCCTCCAAGATCAAGGAATGGGGAGTACAGGGACAGTGACAAAATGTTGTGTAACAGATGCCCCCTAAAGCGTGAAGGCCAAACTGGAGTGAGGGATGAAATGCTTTATAAATCAGTGCGGGGAACTGGTCTGCCGTCGGAAAAATTGCAAGCAAGTACATATACATATACATAACTGAGATCTCTATCAAATGATACATGAATCGTGGCATGGACGCAGGAATCCAGAGAATGATCATGTAAATGGATCCAGGTATGGGTGCAACCATCCAATAATGAGAAGGATCACATACAATAGATCATGGTTTGGTCACAGCCATCCATTTGATAGAGACATGCATATCATCATAACCATGTCACACCACTTCACAACCTGGACTTTTTTGTGATCTGAGTCCAGGGTCTTGTGTTCCAACGCGACCCAATCAAAGTACATATCCTAGCATGCGAATGGATGTGTTGATGTCGAACATGCTAGAAAATCACTTGATTACCAGTCAATGATGTAAATTGTTAACAAGGATGAGAGAAACCACTAATAATGAAAATGGTCCTCAAGGTACTATCAGCACAAGTCACAGAATGTGAATACAGGAACTAAAGTCGAACACCCATGAAATCACTTGATCGAAAGCCAATGATGTGAACTTGTCATCGAGTGCAAAGAAATTTCCATTAGGGCATGCAAGCTCTAAGGTACTGGAAGGGAGTCTCTCGGTCAACTTCCCGGATAATGAGTTGAAGTCAATGAAAAGCAACCATGTCAAAGAAGGGTCATAATGAATCCCACATCATCGACGCAAGAAGAGAGGATGCAAAATGATTTTGGATGATACAGAGAATCAGAGGTAAGTGTAACTGCAGAAGGACAACTCTTGAACATATTAGCGACACAACTGGAAGTTTGGAAGATTTTAGATCCATCAGATTAGTGGTCATGATGACGTGGTAGAGATCAAATGGAAGGAAAAATGAATGGCCCAAACCCAGGAAGGTCAACGATACAGAGGAGGATGTCCCAACCCGACACAAAGTAAAGAGTGTCATGTTCAAGAGTGAGCTGTCGAAACGAATGATAGATTTCCAAATTCCCCCCCCACCATTTCTGGCGAGTACCCCAATTATTTTTTAATCACAAGCTTGAAGGGGATAGCATATGCTTGCATTGTAAGTTCATCCTTCGAATGAATCCAACCTAGTAAGTTTAATGAGCCCTAGGAAGGAGAAGCTCACGTTCATCATGGTGATGAATCTGATGTCGTTTAATAGTTTAACGAGTCCAACAAAGGTGTAACTCGGTATCTTTTTCATGTTTAGAGAGTTTGAAAAAGACATGTAAAAGAAAACTCCACATGGTCCCTTTTCGTACATTTGTGTCTCTCGAGCCCAAAAAGGTAGAAAACAATACTTGAGAGAACCGCTTAACCATTTCAGTCAAGGAGTACCTTTTTCATAAATAGTGCCTCCCAGCCTGAAAAAGGGGTAAACTTATACTGGGCACACGACGTTTTGCATCCATTAACAAGTTCAAAATGACAAGGCTCGACTATCTTTCCGCTTTTAAAGTGTTAGAAAAGAGCTGAAAGCGGACCCCCCATTTTATTCTCTTTAATGAGTCAAAGGGGAAAAAATACTCGGCATTATTTTCATCTTTTACGAGTCAGAAAAGAGCTTAAAGGTGACTCGTTCTAGAGGAACGAGTGGTATAAAGGGTAGCAACTGGTTCCGGAAATGGTGGAACTACTCAAAACATGTAATGGTCAAGAAGCTGGCTAATAAAACCACTCATCATTGTGGTCCCTCAAGAAAGGAAAAACAACCAAGTGAAAGCATATGATTGGCCAAAGAGATGGTGGAAATGGAATAAACAACCAAGGCTCATCTAGTAAATCAGTCGATAAAAAGAGCAATCACGAGATGTAAATCGCATGGGTTCATTTTTTACACAAGCTTGAACCATGGAGAACTCTGCTTGGATTCAGTTTCATGTTCACACAAGCTTGAAATGAAAAATTATGCTTGCTATAAGTTTGCATGCCCCTAGCATAATGACTCAATCGAGGTTCATGCCCCCCAAGCTTCATTTCATTCAAATAGGTGGATTGAATGAAGGTTCACTTTAGAGATCTTGGAAGGACTTGACTGGATTTTATGAGATCTTAATCAAAGACTCGATTGGGAAAAGGGAGTTGCTTCATTTTTTAAACGAGGTTGACACAATAAAAGAACTATCCTCGGGACTCTGTGTTTCATTTTTTAACGAGCTTGACACAAGACAAGGAACTATGGTCACACTCGTTGTTTCATTTTTTAACGAGGTTGACACAAGACCAGGAACTATCCTAACGACTCCTCGTTTCATTTTTTAACAAGGTTGACACAAGACCAAGAACTATCCTCACATCTGTTCATGACCCATAAGAGAACATGGCTCCCAAGAGGTCTTCACTAGACAAAATAATCACACTTTGGAAGGAATACATGTTAATTGGTACCATATACAAATCAGGTTCCAATGTCCCCAGTACATAAAGTACTATACCATCTATGTGATCATCAGCAGAGGTGGGGACGGAATGGGTAGTCACATAATTGACCTATGGTGGGGAAGGTACTGCTTGCAAATAAGAGCCGATAGGGGATGATGGTTGCAAAGGAGGTGCCTGGTGACTAATGAATGACAATTGATCAAGAATCACAATTCTCCCTTTGTGCCGAAAACAAACCACACAGAACAACGAAGAAACAGGAGTTCACATGATATAAACATAGTTGTGTCCAAGGAGAAGATTGAAATCTAAGGGACCTTGGACTACCATCACATCTATATAGACAATATTTCCTCCCAAAGTAATAGGGAACTTTGAAAGGACCCCTAAGGGTTGACTGGTTCCTTTGTTGAAAGCCAACAGATTTTGGGTGACAGGCACAAGTTGTGGGGAACCCAAAGCTTTCCAAGTAGTAGAAGACATGATGCTAACAGATGCACCTTCATCTAATAAAGTGCCATGTACTACCATATTATAGGCTTGTAGTGTGATCTGGAAAGGCATATAAGATGGGAGATGGAAAGCCTTCAATGGCTCCCAATCAAAAGAGACGACATAACTACTTGGTGGGGGTATCATATGATTGCCCCCATGTTGTACAGGAATAGGAGAATGACTTTCCTGAACAACCAGGATGGGAGGTTCACTCTTCGATTCACGAGAATCTGAGGAGACAAGAAGAACATGAGTAGTATGATCACCACTCTCTTCGGGAACAGAGTGAACAACGGAAGGCGGAGCCAAGTCAACGCTCTTTTCGGCCAATGGTTGGTCGGGAACAGACATAAGAGAGTCTCGCACAGGAAGAGTAGAACGAGAAAGAGATGAACCTAAGTCAATCTCTTCACCAACCAAGAGAGGGCCAGAAGAAAGCCTCCTATAACTAGCAAGAAGTTGGGGTTGAGGAGCTGCAAGGTTTTCCAAAATGTTGGAAGCTTTATCCATAAGAGGACAAAGGTGAACAAGATGCTCTCCTTCACATAACCTACAGGGGAATCTAATCTTCCCTTTCTTCTTACCATCGCTAATCGAGGATACAACATTGACATGATCTCCAGAGTTCAATGGGGATGGTCGATCTAGATTTTGAGACCATACCTCTAAGACTCTAGGAATGTCAGGACAACCTCGAAGGAGATGGTCTCCCTTACATAGCCTGCAAGGGAATTTGACCTTCCATGTAGGATCAGAAGGTTTGTCGATGGGAGGTGCATTTGGAGTAATAGCTACACGGTTGGCCTCTCGCTTATCTGACTTCTTCTTCTTCATATTCTTCTTCTTAGCCTCCTAGTTACTAGATTTGAAACTTTCACCAGGAAAAGTAGAAGAGGAGGATGAAGAAATGGGGGAAGAAGGCGAGTGGTCAACCTTAGAATCATCGTGACATGATTCGAATGAAGGAGATGTTTGGACAGGAGTCGAGATGCTCGAGACCATCGAGGTCGAAAACAACCAGACATACAGACTAATGGTTAACCTAGGAAGGGACAACGTCACCATATAAGGAGCACTAGCATTTCCAAAAGAAGGAAAAGGACCAGGATTCCCATCTAAGGGGAACCCTTGACGGGTAGACTCTAGGAATGTTGCCATTGGAATCGACCCTAAAGAATCACTAAGGAAGATAACTTTAACCAAGAATATTTCGTGGGAAGTTAATTTTAGAACAATGAAACAAAACTTTGCCTTTTTATGTCTTAAGAGTCAAGAAAAGGGAAAAAGGTGAGTCTAGTCACTTTCGAAGTTAACGAGCTTGAAAGGACAAATGCTCGATGATATTTTAAATTTAAAGAGTCAAAAATACAAAAATGATTGCTTCGGATAATCTAGGCAAAAGGATTACCAAGTAACTATGAATTGCAGAATACCTCTCGGCGAATCGCGAAGTACAGGCAGGGAATCTCCCCGAATGTTGTGTTCGGTGTATCATGTTTACAAGGCGATAGACTCGGCTTCCTACAGATAAAGGATTGCAGACCTAGTGGGGTATCCCTTTATATACACGATGGTATGGGGAGCACAAGCCCGTACTAGCGCTATCTAATGCCGAAGCGAACGACAACTACTAGGTTTAAAGACACCACAACACATCTCTAGCATAAACCACTAAATGTGAGCATTAAGTTTCAATGCTTCTTTAGGTTAATTCAATAAATTTTAACGGTTGATCTTGAATTAGGTTTCAATTACAAGGCCCTACCGTTGTCATCTAAAAACTCCTATATTCAATTGTATGAGCAAAGAAATATTTATTCGATGAAAGTTAACACTAATTGAGGGATAGAGAGCACACAATCAATGCAACAATCAAAGAATGAAAACTTTCACTTATGCAAGTCCTAAATGCACTTAATCTTCCTATAACAACATACTAAGTTTCATTTCATTTCCAATGCTTATGATGATGCAATTCTAGCTTCTCAATAATGCTAAGAATGCAATACTTTCGCTTAAGTAAACTAGAATGATGTTCTCCTTTTCACAGAATGAAAAATGAATCTTTCACATAAAGTACTTTAATTAAAGTTTTCACAATTCCGAACAAAAAAAATCGATCAAATCCAAAGCATGATAAATGAAACTAAAAGCAACTTCTTCCCTGAATCGAACAAACCAAACACATAAATGCTTCAATCGACAACCCAAGCAATGTAATCTATGCTTGGAAAGAGAAAAGAGACAGTCGAAATAAGAGAACAAACGAGACTCTTTCACTCATTTAATTGAAAACAAAGCATCCTAATCACTTCTGGGAGGAAGAGAGAGTCTAAGGGTCAAGGCACATTGGCACTGGAATGGGAGAAATTCTAATTTTTTCTTACCCCTGAGACCGGAGTGAATTTTGGGCCAAAAGTAGCACCGATCGGCACGACTGACCAGTACTACAACTAGTGCTGATGGCTGATCGACGCAACTTTTTGGCCAAAAATAGTGCCGATCGAGGGATTCAAAGAAAAAATAAAAAATAACTTCACACAGGGCCAGACTTAACACATCAAAGGGTGGGATAAACCAAGCGAGCACACAAAGCAAGCTAAATAAAGCTTTCTAGTCAAGGAGAAAATGGTCCAAAAGGCTTACGGGGTCAAAATCACAAGAGCAGAACACACTGCCCAAGATCGGGGTCAGGCACAAATATTCACTCACAGGCATTGGCGCGACTGCCTAACTAACAACAAGTGCTAGAGGTTGGTCAGCGCGATTGTTCCTCAGCGATTCACGCTAGTCACCGCGACTATTAGCAGATTAAGTGTTGGTCGAGGTAACTAAGGAAAAATAAAAAGAAATTCAAAACAGGGACCAGATCTGCTACTATGAATTTTAGACTTAGGCCAGTAAGCAAGAGAAGAGAAACAAAACCAAAGTGAAAACGCGAAACTGGAAAAGTTCTCACAAAATCATGAAATTCAAAACAAACAAAAGGATTGGGGTCCCTAGTGGAGTTGTGAATTTTTGGTGAAGTAAAATTATAAGTGTGGATAAGAATGAATTCCTCTAGCCCGATAATGGGTTTAGCCACAACATATACATTCTATGGAAGATTTCCATAGGTTAGAATCAATCAAAGGGCTAACTCTTAGTCGCTTATCCTACGTAATGATGTCCTCATTTGCTCGCTCCAACAATCTCTCGCTTCCTTCTTCAAGTTCCTGTAACAAGTAAACAAAAACAGCATACACACATAATAATAGAAAAATTGCAATTCAACCTACTTAACAAGTCAAGAAACATTAAGACATGGATATGTAATATTATAAAACATGTGGGAAATCAATCGATAGTTTCATATATTAATATCAAAGAGAGATTACAACCAGTCATCTTGACATTGTAGTCTTCCTCTGACAAGACCAGGTTCCCACTTCTCCTAGCATTCCACTATGGCTTTAACCAACAATAGTTTTAAAGTTCTTCCCTTTAGGCTTCACTCCAAAACACACTTCTCCCTCACACAACTAGATGGCTATGACTAGTAATAGCTTGCTTGTCTACTCCAAAATAGCATCAACACTTTGCAACTATAACACTCACACTCAGCCAAAACTATCAACGGTAGTTCCATCATTATAGGGGAAAGGATCCCAAACTATCATCTTCGACCCCATCTGGCCAAACCATTTACCAGACTTCCGTTATGGAGCTTCTAGAGCTGGAAGCTTTGGCTCTAATTTAAAAAAATTTCCATAACAGGACCGACACGACTAGAACACAGCTCATTCGCTCCAGTCGACGTGAGGAGTAGTGCTAATCTCTGGACATTGGAGCGGGGGAGACAAAGGCCATTAGCGCCGGTCTTGTGAACTAGGAAAAACAGAAGTTTAAGGGGAAATGGTGCAGAAGGGAAATCATATGCTCATGAAGAGGGACACAATGGGAGTTTCTTCATGAAGGCAAAGCATGTGGGGTTCAATGTAGAGGTCCGCTAGGATCAAGGAACGGGGAGTACAGGGACAATGACAAAATTTTGTGTAACAATGCATTATAGAGGAGAGAGACTCTACACAAGCTGAAGATGTTTGAGGATAGCCAATAACCCATCCCATAGAGGGGACTAGTAAAGTTTATCTGTCCTCTTCATAGGTGTTATAATAAAATTATTCTTTACATATCTAGTTTCCATTGGATGATTAGAGTTATTACTCTTTTTTTGTTGTGGCATATATCCGGACGTTGGCAGGTTTTTTTTCTATTAGTTGCCGCATATCTACAATGTTTAGTAGCCATCTATATTGTTGAGATTGTTTATCATCCACAATATTAAGTGGATTATTTTCATACATCTTTGAGAAGAAAACACTACAATAGGTTATGTGGCTCTTACTACACCATGTTATCAAATGGGGGGTGTTGGTGTTGGTGTTGGAGAATTATTTTTTTTAATAAGAATGCTAATGCAATGCAATTTTCTGTTTTTGAAATGGAACATGCCTAATGCAAATATTTTTTGTTTTTGCAGAAAATAAAAGAAATGAATCAACCATAGTATAAAAAAATTCATACTTTGACACCTCCATGACAACGATGCCAAAAAATGATGAGCCCCAATATTGCAACAAGAATGTTGCAACTCCCAAGGCTACCAACTTAAATTATCAACCCAAGGTTCGTACAAACTTAAGAGGTGTTAGCACTATATGTGCAGCATACAATGTGTCCTTATTTCGTTGATCTGATGTAATGGAGTGAATGTCATGAAATCAAAGCCTAAACTAATTACAGAAATGGAAATGTTACTTTGAAAATAAATTAATCCTAGGAAAGAACAACAATTTGTAATTGAAATCCTAAGAGCATGAATTCAAATAAATAGGCCTAATATACTTTGTAAAAGGGCATGTACTAATTGGTGTTTATTATTCCTAAATCATGGATTTAGAGCCTAGGGGTTATGATTCAATCCTAAGAGACAAAAACAAAGCTTTTGGAGAAAATCTGATCAAGTTTACATGTGCTACAGGGGTGTTACAAGAGGTTGCTACAGGCGAAACAGAATTGCTATAGGAGGAGATAATTTACCCAATGACTAAGTAAATCAAATTCAAATGGGATGAGATAAATGTTTTTATTAATTAGGATGTCTTAGGACTCCATTGCAAGTGGAATCACTCCAAAATACCCATGTCAACAAATGCTAAAAAATAGCAGAAAATTACTGCTCTAAAAACTATAAATTCAAGAATTAGTGAGCTAGTTAACCCATCAAATTCCTAACCTAAACAAGTGAAAAATTATTGGAGTGAATTTTGTTACTAAATTGAATTTTTTTTATGACATAATCCAATTTTAATCAACTCAATTTAATCTCATTAACATGTTCTAAAAGATAGTAGAAAATTACTACTTTTTTCTACAAGGGACTTCTTGAAATTCTAGATTTGTGAATTAGTAAACCAATCCAAGTAGCTCAATGGTGAATGATTTTAAAAGTTATTCTAAGGATGAATCATTCTTCTGAATCTGTAAATAACCTACAAAATAAATTACTTCAATCATTTAACCTAATCATACAACAAAAGAAGCATCAATACTAAATGCAGAAATAGGAAAAACAAGAATAAGAGATGCACGTGAATAAGAAGTGAAAAGAAGAAACAAAAACTATACAAAAGGGATTTGAAGCTCCTAGGATGGAAAATCCTAAGGATACTCAAAGTAATATTAAGGATACCAAGCTTTAGAATATAAAAATGACACCAAACTTCATTATTTGAATCAATCAAAGTACATCCCTACTAGAAATGAAAGTGGAGCTGCAAAAATACAAGTTTTCTCCAGAAGAAGACTAAGAAATACACCCCCCTAAAGGGAAATTCAAATTTGTACTTATAAAAAGTGATGAGGAAGCATTCTCCTTGAAAGGAGGAAGCCTTCACCTCTAAAATCCCTCAAATAGTGGATCTAGTTCCCAACACTAGGAATCTGCATTAAATGATAAGGAACACCTCCCTATATTTTCTCTATGAGTGGAGCTCTAGAATTTGTCGATAATTTCATAATATTTTGTTCATTTATCGTCCAATATTGATCCTCCTATAGTAGGGAGCATTTCCCTATATTATCTTCTCCTCCAAATCTTCATAATCTACCAAATATTCTACCAAATGGGATGGGATGCTACGATTGAAGATAAAGGGAAGCACGAGAAGTTTGATAATCTTTGGAATGTTCCCTAGAAAATAGTTGTAGTTCACGGGAGGAATAAACTCATTCTGGAGGATGTAAAGGGTGAGCTTATCAGTGGAGGCCTAGTGGATGGGCATTTTCTAAAGCATTACCTATTTTGAGAAAAATGTTCCCAGTTTCCATTTATATATACTCGTTTTGTTTTGAAAGAAATTGCTAGTGTGGACAACACTAGAAAATATTGGAAACCCGGAGTGAAGGCCCTAAGATCCTGACAAGTGTTTTTCAAAGTTTGACTTGAATATTCAATATAGTATTGCAGTTTTGTTTCATCTCAATAAAACAGTTACTTGAAGCAGTGGAACATAATAAAGAGTTGGCCCAATGGATCAAGCACTGGAGCAGCGAGTTCTTTGCTACCTCACAAGGAGGACAACATCCCCATAGGAACCAATTGTTATCTCAGTTTTTCTTCATAGTTTTAAGTTCATCATTGTAATTTTTTATTATTCAAAAAATTTTAGGGCACCGACAATTGAATTGTCAGCGCCAATTTGGAAATTTTAAATAAAGGCACTGACATTTGTATTATCAGTGCCATTTTTTAAAATTGCGGAATAAAAGCATCAACAACTGGATTATCAACAACAATTATAAAATTTATTTTTTTAATGTAAAAATCAAATCATTGATAGATCACATGTCAGCAAAGGAGCAGATCCCCAATCAAGTGAGTGCTTTCTAAACATGTTGTTTCATAAATTCACATTGGGATATTTCCGCCATCAGACGGTAATCATCATGGTAAATGAGTGGTGTAAATAATCATTTTTATGTGTGACCAATTTATTATCAGGTTTAATCTCAAGTATTTCTGGACGGTGGAAGTAATTATATGGTGTAGGGTAAAAGTTGTGCAAGGTTAATCGTTTGTTATCCCGTATTTTCGTGGTCGAATCCAAATCTCATCTCCGTTTCTTGTTTCTATGAATGGTGTAAGTTATGGGGAAAAGCAAAAAATTTCACAGGGGGGGACCCAAGGAATTGATCTCCTCGAAGCATATCTAGAGGTTCGGGAGGTTGGATAGGAAAAATTATTTTTCCAGTGCAGGGGTTACCATGATGGGGCTACTAGTGCTTTTGTTGAAGGATTTGATGGCCAAGGGGTTACTATTGGGGGTGTTTCTTTTCTTGTCACAAAGGAAGTGGTTGCATAGGCTATAAGCCTCCTTGTCGATGGAGAACACTGGTTTAATATCCGCACCTTAGCTAGAATTGATGTTCCTTTCTTCTTAAAGGATGAATATAAGGACATACCATGGCGCTTGGAGCTAAAAATATCTTAGTTGAAGGATGAATGGAAATTTATCCCGAGGATTACACAATCTTATTTCACCTATGAAGGGTGCTTCAGCAAAGTTAATATGTATCATTTCCAATTTCTTTCTCACATTATTGGAAAGGTAAGGATGAATGCTCCTTTATTTTTATTGATGAATCTAAAACAGAAGGAAACAAGAGTTAGGGAAAAGCCTAATGCATCATCCCACTTCATCTATAACAAGGGATTAATTAAATTATTAATTAAAATTCATTTAGGAAAAAACTACAGAACATGGAGAATTTTCTCTTTTGGGGGGGTTTGTAGAGTCTGTTTCACCAAAATCTAAGGCCACTGGCAGAAATAAAAGAAACAAGAAAATTGTTGAAAAACCCCAGACCTTAGAGCAGGGGACTTCATCTATCCAAACCAGAAGCCAAAAGAGAAATACGATGACAAAACCTCCCCCTCCTCTAGTTCCTGAATTGGAAAGGGTTTATATGAGAAGAAGTGGAAGACTTAGAGAAAAGAAGAACTTGTCCCCTCCCCATATGCCTTCTCCTATAGAGGTTGAAGCCACTAAGCCAACAGAGAAAATAGAGGTTGAAGCTACTGAACCTAAGACAGAGAAAGAAAAAACTGATAGGGAGCCTACTTTAGCTGAGATTTATGGAGGAAGAAGGCCACATACTAGACCGTTGAAAAAATTGAGACTAAAATTCAAGCTTAAACAAAACCTTAGGCTGGAAGATCAAGTCATTGAGGTAGATGATACACCTCAAAAATATTTGATCATAAACAAAGAAAAACCTGCAAGTTCTAAGAGGCCTAGGGGTCAAAGTAAGAAGCCTGCTGTAGAGGCCAAGAAAACTAGGAAAGGGAGACAAAGTAAGGTGTTAGAGGTAGCTAGTAGACTTAACTAAACATATTCTGATTAGAGTTTTGTTTTTCAATTTGTTTTCGAAGGAATTTTGATGGGGTGCTGAAAGTTAACCTGCCAACGGTTTTTCTACTTCAATTTTGATGAGCGCTGAAAGTTACATTGTCAGCGTGATTTTACCTTTGTTTTTATGAAGCATTGGCAGTTAGTCCATAAGCGATTCCAATTTTTCTCCAAATTTGAGGTATGCCAGTTGGTATGTCAACACTTGGGAGAAAATTATTTTAGGAGGCATTGAGGAGAAATTTGGAGCAGTTGTATCCCCGAATGAAGGATTTGAGTACCAGATTCCATTTTTTGTGGATCAAGGCAAAATTTCAAGGAGGATATTACCATACTAAGCATGATGATAAGGTAGGGATTTCAAAAAATCTGGGCAGGATATTAGTCATCAACTTTGATCTTTAGCTTCAACTAGCTCTCGATTAACATCATGATCCTTAGATACAAAATGTGTGCGTGTGTGTGTGTCTATATATATATATATATATTATGACTGAACGATGTAATGTATTTGGTTTTAATTATAGATTTACTCATCTATTTTAACACTTTGTAATTATGTTTTTGATAAAAGCTTGGTTATAGTTCTGTAAGTATTCTATAAAGATTGTGATTTTGCAAGAAGCAAGGGCTGGGAATTTTTTAAGAAGAAATATTGTGTGTTAGTCGTGATCAATATATTGTTATATGTAATGTTACATATTCAATTTTATAGAGATTCATGTGTGTATAACTTTCGGTCTATCTTTCCTCATGGTATTTAGTTTCTTTTTATGCTACATCTCTTGATCACTAAGTCTTCAATATTTTGGATAAAACGTTATGAACTAGAATTCCTTATGAATGCTTAGATTTATGTTATTTGAATACTTTCAATATTTTCTACTTAAATATTTATGGAAAAATTATTATTGCTCTATTTTGGTATTTATTTTTTGCATTTTGTCTCCACATATTGGTTGTTTCCTATCTAAGAAGTTATATCTTGTCTTGCCTCTGTTACGGGTTTTTTATGTATCATGTGGTTAGCATTGTCTACACTAGACTTCATGCCTAATGGTCCTTGTTCTCTTCTTTCCAAACCAATTTCATCTTACACATTAAATATGCCCAATGAGCTTAGCAACCAACTCCTAAGGTGACACTGGGTAGTTGAGTTGAAGGAGAGATCCCTCTCTATATTGAAGGGTCATCTTTCAATCCAAAGTGGTTAGAGGTTGCCTTAGTTTTTTTCCTTTATAACCGGGGTTTTTTTCTAAGTGATAACAAGTTGGTCACCCTTGTTGGCATTAGGTCATCTACCTTGGTTTCCTTGAGGTTACTAGTTTTGGTTACACTTCCCCTTATTATTTCTCTTGTGGTTAGGGGGAATTGTGGCGCTCTGTTGAGCATACACTTGACTTTGTGGAGGTGGCTTCTACTGTAGAGGAGGCATGCAAGGTTAATGCATTAGTGTTGTTGGGGCTAGAGAACTAGGCGGTGCATAGAGATAATAAGGATTTTCCACAACATTTTGGTAACTAGGTTGAGCAATAGTTGGCCCTAGCATTGGTTAAAGTGAATGGGGAAATACATACAATGTGCTTGTACCTTGGTAAGAGTTGAAATGTGAAGGATCAGGAGGGGGATCGATGTAAGCAGAATTGGTCTGCCTTAGGGTTGACCATAACTCATAGTAGGTTGAGAATATGTTGATGGATGAGGGTGGTAAAGGGATCCAATGATATCATTAGTGGCATAATATGCCCTCGGTGTAAAATCATCACCAAGTCGAGGCAGATCGGGGAGGACATAAAAAAAATACCCTGACTATGAGTAGATTAGATCTTATTTCAAGGCTATATGGGGAGCTTCTTCCTCGGTTTGAGGGAAGAGAGAGGCGAGATATTTACCTATGGGGGACAAAAGCGTTCTCAAGAACCAATCCATATTCACATAGCCTTCAACTCAAGGGATTTACAAATTCTCCTTCTTTTGCACCATTCTTGTACATGGTCAGAAAGGTGGGTGGCAGAAGTTTGATGAAAAGAGGTCAATAGTTCAGTACCAATGTCATATTGAAGAGGCAATTGTAAATATGAAATAAAGGTGTTGTAAAGCATCGGAAAGGTGGAATGAGAAGCATGCAGTTGATCAACATACCACTTGGAAACAGCTCCAGTTAGGGTGCATTTTAGGAGAAGAAGATGAATGGAGTCCTTTGTAATGGAATTTGATGAACGCCACATGTGAAAAGAGAAAACATGATTGGTGGGGTCTTCTTCAGGATTACCTTCAAACTTGGGAATGTCTAAGGGAAGTTTGGTTGGCATGGGAGCTAATTATAGTTATGGAAAAGGGGATATTTGATGAGTTGGATTAAATTGAGAAGGCTGAAACAAACCATATAGGGAAGAAAGGGTGGATTAGTGATCATACTTGAAGAGGTTCCACCTATATGATTACTTTGGTTAGGACCTTGATTACCACCTGGGTTTCCACCACCCACATTAGCTCCTGACATGGTGGTGATGCAAGGTTGGGAAGATGCAGAATCAGATAAAGAGCTAGAAGAATCAAAATAACTAGAGTTTGTATGCGGGAAAATCGATGATTGGGAGGATAAACCCTAACTTGGTGAGCAGGAGTGAGAGGATGTCATAGAGTTTGTATGATACTCTAATTCAATCAAACACATCCTATCAAATAAAAAATGACCTCTAGTTGAAAGGTGATATAAATTCTTAAACAAGTCCTAGTTCTACTATTTTAGATGTCCTTCCAAGAGACTTATTACTTGACAAAATCTGATCCCCACAAGTAGAGTTGTCTAAAGAAAGGTGGGGTATAGGATCGACTTCTTTCCCACAACCACTCCTATAGGGTTTTTTCCTAAGATTAGATAGTATGGGTAACTTCGTCCCATAGGAGCGATCAAGTCTTGGGATTTCAAGTAGTCAATCACTGGTACGAAATTCCCTACCATGAGTTGGGTAGTCTAATAGAGAACCACTCATACCATGAACTAAGCTTAATCCCCTCTAAATCGATTATTTGGCACTCTCCAGCTTTGGATCGTGGGATGGTGAAGGATTTTAAGCTCCCTAAAATGTCAACTTTCTATGTCTCAATGTAAGCAAACAATGGGTGTCATTGGAAGCCTATCCCACTGATCCTACACCTAACTACAAAGATTGTTTTGGCTCTCATGCCCAAGTGGGATTAATCTATGTGATTTAAGTTATTATTATGGTGGAGTGTTTCAAGTCTTGGCTTGGCAGTTGTAACCAAGCTCACGTTTAATTAGGGTGTGCATATGTGAAAAATGTGTCAAGTGGATGAGCTAATTAAGCATGTTTTGGTGATGGCAATGACACTGAAAATAAAGTACATAAAGTGTAAATAGTACTGAAAATAAACAACAAACTAAAGCAGACAAACCCCCACCCAAGAATGAAATCAAGAAGCAAGAAAAATGGTGGAAAACGAGCAACTCAAAGACACAAGAATGGAAAAAAAATTATTATCTAAGGGACTAGGATCTAAAGGAAAAAATATGCTAAAATTGGTGAAGAAAACCAGCAAAAAATAGGAGTGGAAATGCTGGAAAATGATAGAAAACAAGATGAAAATGGGAGGATGCTCAAGGGGATACCAAAGAGGGAAAAAACACAATATTCTAAAGGGAATTAAGTGTTTTAAAAACCATCTAAAAATACCATAAAAAAGATGGAAAAAAAAATTGAAAAATAGTGGCTAAAAATACTGCACACTAGACTCCTCAGCTCAACAATTCTCTTCCTAAATGATAGAGGTGTACTCTAAACCCTATGGGGATTTTTCCTTTCTCAATGAGAAAAATAATAAGTGGATCTAGGCCTATAGGTGACTTAGAAAAGAACATAAGCCCTTCTCGACACATAGGAAACAGTCTTGGAAAAAAATTTAAAAACTGAAAATTTTCTAGAAAAAATGGAGGGCGCAGGCTTTAACCTGAAAAGTGCACTAGGGGTGCAAATAGTGGGCCAAAATGTGTTCTATGTTCCCGACTCTTTCGTTCGGTGGATCTACTCCTGATTGTGTCATCTTCTATGTGGTCGGTACTTGTAACATGCAAAAAAGTCACAGAAACCCAATAGAAGAAAGAAATCTCCATAAAAATAAAAAATAACAAATAAAAACAAAAATCTAAAAATTGAAATTGAGAGAAAGAAAAAATTTAGAAAAACACTAAAAAAAATCAAATAGTAGTCACCAAGGTTCTAAATTTCTACACTAGAAGAGTCGTCATTTTTTATTTTAAAGTATTTTTGCAAGTGTGCGAAAATCCCTTCACTTAAGTTATAGGTGACTTATAACCCTAGTAACAAAGGATGGTTGTGTATATGCTTCAGATATGCAACAAATGTTAGAGAAACCATGCAAAAAAATATAACATGAAAATAGAAACATATAACAATACAAATATAAGTGCAACAAACCAATGGAGAATATGAAAGATCGATTTTACTAATCAACAACAATACACCTGGTGATAAGTGATTACAAAATTGGGTCTGCAGATCTCCCTTCGTGGGATGGGTCCTTCTTGACCTTTCTCTTCTCTCTTTCAATATGTCATATGTGTTACCACTCAAACTGGTAGGGGTTGTAGGAGGGGACCCTAAAAGGGAAACTAGTAGGTCAATGGAAACAATGGAGTGATAGCCCATTGTCACCTCAGTTATGGATCCCTTCTCGTTACGAACTTTCACCAATGGGGGGAGACCCAATATAATAAGGATCATGGCGATGAATATATGAATGATAGGATAAAAGGTGATCCTAGAAGCCTATTCATAAGAGAGGCTCAGATATATGGCTTTCTTGCTTGGAAAGCAAGATGAAGGGATATCTAGTAAGGGCTTAGAGGAGTTCTAAGAGCTAGGGTTAGAGTATATGACTTGTCAAGAATATTCTTAGCTCCTAAAATCCTCGTGGAAAATTAGATTACAAGTGGTCTTTGTGGAATTATCTTCAAAGTTTGTGGGACCACACGGGCCACATGGACCCAGGATTAGGTTAAAGGGATGGAATTGATTAACCAAGGGTGTGATTGACCTAATTGAGGGGTAGAGAGAGATTAAACGAGAAATTTTCTTTGAATTTGATGCAATAATCCCAGTGAGGTCACTAGCCAAAGGAAACCTAGGGCGAGAAATAGTCCTCGAGCTAGAGCTTGCAATATCTTGAGATCCCATAGTCATGTTTTCTTCAAATTTGGAGATAAAGGGGCCAACCCCTTCAAAACTCTTCAACAGGTCATTCCTCCTCTATCTAATAAACTTGTGGTTCTCCCAAATGGGTGTGGGGGAAAAACCATGTCCTCATGGGTCTCCAAACAGAGCGAAGATGCCTACATACCATCTGCAAGTGCTCAGATGATGGTATAAGTTATGCCACATCATCATATAGGTCCTAGGTCATCTACCAAGTGCATGATGTAACTGTGAGGCCGACTAGGCATGGTGAACCAGGTGCATCTTCCTTGTCCAATAGGTGAGCCACGAGAAACCTATGAATGACTCTGGGGATTCATGGAATGTTTTCTGCTACTGTGGAGGCCCATGGATCTCTACACACACTCTACATGTGCCAATGTATTCATTTGGAGGGTTAGGACCTCGTATAGGGAGACCAAACCCAAGATGGAGACCATTTGCAATCCTGCATAACATCCAATGTATCCCCTTGCCTTCCAGTACACCAATTCATTAAACAAATCAAGTTAAAGAGTTTACAAACCATGGAAAATAGTTGGGCACTTCATAATGGCATGCCCTTCCATAGTAATATTTGGCATGTGAAAATGCCTCCAAGCTCCAAGGGGGTTTAACCAAGTACCCTATTAGGTGGTTTATACTTTTAAAGGGGGTAGTATGTCCTTGGTAAATCCTTCAAATGGTGGTGGCATTTCATAAATTGATGGAACAAAGTAGAGGATGAAAGGGGGAATCTTGGGTCACATGCCAAGGTACAAGGGTAAATAATAAATGGAAGCCCACACTTGGGTAAATAATGTATAGGAGGGAGAAATCGTGGTACATTTGTTTCCCTGAACTTGATTTTTCCACCCTTCTTTATATGCTTTTTTCCTTTAATGATTTTTCTTTTCTTTTAGCTGCATCAACCTCCAAGCATCATTCCGGGCCTGACCCAGGGTGTGGGCAAAGGGGAGGGGAAGGCTAACCCTTTGTAGACCCAGTGAAGGAATGTGGACCTAGGTGGGAGGAATGATGAATGGGGTTATAATGAGTAGAAGGGGACTGATATGTGCGGATGAGGTAGCGGGACCACACAACCAAAGTTAGTGTGTCTCATGTAGTACTATCCCTAAAGAGAAAAAAGGTCAGTAAAATAGATCCCATGGGACTAGGGTCCAAGGTTAACATCTAAAATAGGTCCAGGGGACATGAGAATAGACCTATCCCACTCTTTATTCCAAATCCCCCCATTAATCCATGCCCAAAAGTTACCATGATAAGTAAACTACAATACTCAATTACCAAATGACAAGGCATACCTTTACGTTTGGGAGGCCCACCTTCAAAAATACGATCATGAAAAATGGATGAGGAACCACATGGATAGATCATGTGGTGGATAAATGGCACAATGATCTAGTTGGTAGCTACAAGGGGTTGTTGGTTGCCGGTTGAGGACCATCTTGGAGAAAAATTTCTCCTAGGGATATCACCCACAAAATGGTGGGTAACATCTAGCTCCAACTGGGACACGATCTCTCAAAAAGTGGGTGAATCTACTCAAATGGGAGGTCACGAGAACACCAACAATCTCTTGGTTACCATATACCTATTACCTGCACATATCAAAGACTAAACCAAGGGTAAACATGTTTCTACGGTGTCTTATGATCACCCATGCTTGGTGTTAGGTCGTAAAATCAACAGAAAGGAAAAGATATGCAATTTTAATCTAAATGAAACTAATCTATTATGAGAAATATCATATGATATTAGTTCTAATGTGGAAATCAACATGAAATGCATCGTACTCTAACATGAATAATATACAATATCAAGTGCTAGGTATAATCATAGATCCAATGCAACCAACATATCAATTTATCAATACAAGAATGCATGTTTTCATGATTATTTTTGCAATGGACCCAACAATACAAATGGGAATAATGATATGAGGGGTTACAGGGGTAGGAGGTGGGAAAACATGATACCCATATGATATAGAAATGAACCCTAGAAGAAGGGAAAGACATCAACCGAGAAGATTGAATGTGATCTTCTCACCAGAAGATAGAACTTTCAATGATGAAGTACATGAATCTTTGATGAAGAGCTATCTCAAGCATATCACCCTCTAGGTAAGAAGGATTGAATGTCTCAAACAAATTTAGGATGATATTATTTTGGTCATTGGGAAAACAAGAAGTGGACTCATCATTATATTTGGGGAAAAACCATGATTCCTAGTTCTTCATAGGGGAAAGCAACTCTTCATCAAGACTAGGGGAATGAACATCATCACAAACATCTATTTCCAGGGCAGGGGCATAACAAGGGGAGGAATGCTCAAACATGAAGAAAAACCCTTTATCGATGGCATGGCCTAAGGAAGCATCTTCTTCAATTTCTTCTATATTAGAGTCATCATAATTTCCCACAATTTTGGAAGGCTCTTATTTGATTGAATCATCTTGGAACATAAATAAGAGACCTTTCCAATCACTAGGAAGGGATTCATAAGGGCCAACATTGTTATTCATAAGGGGTAGAGCATTTTCTTCTTTCTTGAGATCATTCTTATGGATTTGAGAAACTATGGGGTTTTCATTTCTATAATCATAACCAATTCCCCAATCAACAGCCCAAAATTTACTCATAGATTCTTCATTTATTTGACTATCATGATCTTCCTCAAAATCCTCCCATTATTCACTATATATTTGGTGTTAGTTAGGATGCCATTCATTCTCTTCTTTAGATAGGGAGGACTTTTCCTCCTTCATATGTTCTTGAAGAATGATCTCCAAGGTATTTACTACATGATTTTGATAAAATGACTCAAGAAGAAGGTCATCGGTAGGACTCTTTTATATTCACTCTTCATGTTACAGAGCCTTTCTGATTGCTCACAATAGTGGGAGAAAATATCTTGGGAGTTATATCTAGCCATTAGTTACTTGCAAGACTCTTCATATTCTATCATCCATTCTTGCAATTCCTGAAGGCTCTCGAGGTTGAGATCTTCTTCATTATCCTTAGAGGACATGCTTTCCAATTCATGAGTCTCTCTTTTGGCACTATCCTCAAGGTATGTATCAATAACTTGATCTTAATGATTTGGAGAAGGATCAAGACATTCTTCCTCAAGCATAAAACCATATTCAATAACTTCCTACTCTCGAAGGGACACACCCAACATTTGGCATATGTATTCATGAGATTGGAAACCCAACCCTTCATGCAATAAGAAGTGCATAGTCAACATTGGAAGAGAAAGAATTCTTTTAGGTTTACATGAATCAAGCCAATCGATATTGGGGGAAATCGATAGGACAAACAATTCCATTTGGTCACAAGGTTGAGTTATATTTTTCTTTGAAAGATACCTCATGAACCTTACCATGTGATTAATGGAAGAATTTGGATCCCCATCGAAAGTTAGCGTATCCTTCATGGATTCTAATTGATCCAAGAGGATCTCTTCAGATCAATTACATAGGTTCATCGTCAGTGTTCAGTGTCATCGTCAACATTCAGTTTAGTGTCATCAGCTACGATAGTGTTGTTTATGGTTTTTCATGGTATTCAGTTGATATGGTTTTGTATTTGGTTGTCAACATATGGTTATCATCAGTTCTGCCAAGATTTAGTCGTCGACATGTGTTTGTTGTTCTCCTCGTAGGATTTGGGTTTTGTCATCCACTCGCAGGTTGATCATCGACATGGGTGTGTCGTCCATTGCAGGGGCTCGATATGGTTTGTCATCAATTCCGCTGGGATTTGGTTGTCGACATGTGTTTGTCCTTCGCCTTGCAGGATTTGAGTTTTGTTGTCCACTCGCAGGTTGATCATCGACATGGCTGTGTCGTCCGTTGTAGGGGTTTGATATGGTTTGTCATCATGTGATGTCACAAAAGTACCTTTGTGACGAAGATGTGTGTTTGGGTGAATGTCACTTTGTGACAAATGATTGTAATCAGGTTTTGATGAACACTATGTATTAAACCCTAAAACTACATCTAATCCAAAACCTAATCCTAAACCCTAACCTATCAAATTCATGCATCAAAATACATTAAGCCTATGCTAAAGTCTAACCCTAAGCGCTAGACCTAACTCTATGTGTTAAACAATACATAAAACCTAACACATAAACTCTCGGCCATGTTAACACATTACACATTACAATAAAACAATACAAACATTATAAAACAATACCACAGTCCTAACTGTGGAGGAGACCGCAGCGGAACTACGACTCATGTGAGTGGAGTCAGATTTATTCTTGACCGCAGCGGGTAATTGTTTAACTCAGCCCTTAACCACCATCCTTCACCACAGCGGAGTAACCAAAACATGTGACAAAGTTCGCTGCAGAGTTTTATGTAACCATGTCAGAGGTTGTGAACGGTGGAAAGCCACTAGGTGTAACCGCAACGATGGAGGTAACGTGGACACATGTAAACCGTCAGGGCGATGTCTACACTGGAACCGCCAGGAGAAGACTGCGGAGGTGTCCATTTGTGGTTAGCTCGTGACCTGTTCACATGGAAACAATTAGCCAGCCCATCATTTGATAACCGCCAGCTGGTTCTGTTTTTAATATATGGTTATTTTTGGGTTTTTGTAATTTAAATTTTGGTTATGTTAAATCAAGGACCTTGTAACGAATGCCTAAGGTGTCAACTAAGCATAAGACTGATTTTCTACCTATCCAAATCAAACCCTTTAATACTTATCTTAGCCATGGGACTTCGAATGCATTTGGTGGGTGTTAAAAAGAAGTTTGTTCATTGAAGGAAGGGGGAGTGTTTTTGGTTTTTGTATGTAGATTTTGGAGCTTAGAGGCTATTTTTGTTTTCAGTGTAACAGGAGCATCTGGAGTCGGAATTGGGAACCATGATAGCTGTTGGAAAGATGATTCATAGAGCTATCTATTGACAGTGACCAGAAGTGCCAACGAGCACATTTAGTTTGGTCAAATCTATATGTAATCGACCTCTTATGTTTTAATCCTAATAAAGCAGTTGCCCATCTTGAAAGCAGACCCAGAGACATAGTCCATCAGGGACGAACTCCGTAATCAATCTTGTTGTCTGGTATTGCTTTGTATTTTCTATTTTGCATCTTACTTATGTTTTATCAGCTTTCGTAAAGTCTTTCTTCACAAGCAGTTCTTTTGGTTTCCACACTTTCAGCTAACATTCAATTCATTAATGGCTAATCAATTCTATATTAGTTTTAACTTATGATCATTTCAAATCATATAATTTTGTATCAGAGAAGGTTCCATTTGTAGAATTTTCATTGAATGTTAACCAGGTCAAAGTTGCAGCGTGGAGAAGGAATCCTTGAGTAGATTGATCCAGAGATTGGAAAGCGATGAGTTGTTCATAAGTCGACCATGACAGGATCTGATGCGGGTGAAAACATTGAAACTAAGATGAGTGATGAACAATTTCAGCAAGCATTCTTGACTATGAAACAGATGTTGGGAGAACTGTACGAAGACAAGAAGGTGAGAGATGCAGCTTCTTCTTCAAAGACATCGAAGAAGGAAAAAGGTAAAGGCAAGGCTGATAAACCACCTTCACCTCCATCATCTCCATCATCATCATTTTCTTCTTCTTCTTCCAGTGCAGAATCTGAAACAAAAAAGAAACCTAAGAAAACATCTCTTTTAAAACTTGATGTGAAATTTGAGTTACCTATTTATGATGGCGAAATGAATCCTGAAAAGCTAGATAACTGGATTAAGCAGTTAGAAGTGTATTGTCGTATTCAGAACATTTCTGATGATAAAACAAAAATTCAGTTAGCTACACTTAGAATGGGGGGAACAACTTTAATCTAGTGGGAAATTAAAACTCAGATAGATGTAAAGCGGAAAGGAAAAGTCATCTCTTCATGGTCTAAGTTTTTAAAAGCTCTTAGGAAACAATTCTATCCTTTAGGGTACATGCAACAAGTTGCTATTGATTGGTAGCATCTAAGGCAAGGTAAAGGGCAGAATGTTCAAGAGTTTACTCAAGAGTTCAAAAAGAAAGTATTGGCGCTTGGTATTTCATTGGATACAAGTGAAACTTTATTAAAAGACATCGACAATTTACATTCATATTTGCAGCATACATTGTTGATGTTTAATCCTGATGATTTTGATGAAGTGTGTGTTCAGGCCATACATATTGAATTAGGCAGCATACCATTCAAGTTTTCATCGCAATCATCCACAGAGTTGGAAATCAAAGATTCCAATGACAGTAAGGGGAAGAACAATTCAAAGAGAAAGAAATCAACGATAGCTCAGAAGGAAAGACCTACTTTTTCTCATTGCCAGAGAATCTTTCATGATGAATCTAAGTGTTGGAAACTTAATCCAGAACTTAAGCCCAAAAAGTTCCTTAAGGAGAAGGATGAAAAGAAGGAAATTGCAGCAGTTTAGCAAGATTTAGGTTCAGATTCAGGTGATGAAAGGAGGATAACTGCTATGGTTACGATAGGTACAACTTCTAACACTGGTTGAAGTTCGAATACTATTGCATCTTCATCAAACATAAATCCTTCAAACGAGGATAAAAGAGTTGAATTGTTTAACATAAGGATAACCTCTGAGCTGTGAAACACTTCTTCTAAATGGTTTATTTTCTTGTGGAATAGAGTGAAGAGACTAGGGCTTGTTATCTCTTAGACACTTCCTAGACAAAAATTCCTAACCTCACCCACATGGAAGCCTAAGGATACTATCAAGTGAACCACTTCAGATCACTATGTGATTCACTCCATTTTTTAGATTTGGACAATTCCAAATCAAAGGGGGTATTCCCTTAACTAATCCTAAGTTTGATCTTTGATGTAGGGAAGAAATTTATCTGAGGATTATCACTCTCAACTAACTCACTTAAAGCTGAAATTCCAAAAATATTTGTAGCAAGAAAAAATTCCAAAAGGAATGTCCAAAACACAGGGATTTTGTGAATAAGAGTGTTAGTACAACATAACAATGTGAGTTGTTTGCCAAGTGAATATCAAATATTTAAGCCTCATTTTTATCAATGCTTATAAGATACGTTTGAGAGAAATAATTTAAAAAAAAAAATGATATTTGACATGGGAATCGTGACATTCTTGTAATGGTATCATTGTGACATATAAAAGAAAAGTAAACTTGTGAAAAACATTAATAAAATTAGCCCAACAAGGAATCAAGGGAAGAAATCCATACATATACCTAATAACCAATGAGATATCAAGAGAAAAAATCCATACATACTTAACAACCAAATTTTTGAACCATTCCATATGTGAATTAGGAAGTGCACATTTATTTCGTAAATGATGTGTGAGATTATTGCAGGAAAGAAACAAAGTGTAGTAAGTTCAATGCAAAAAAAAATTAAGTTGATTTAATAGTCCAATATACTATAACCATGTCTAATATTTGCATAAATAATAACCCAATGTGTTGTCACAATATCATACCTTCAGATAGAAACCATATGAGAAACATTTCAATATTTAAGTTCTCTAATCAGACATAAGTGTTGTACATAAATTCCTATTTGAATTTCAAGATATAATTATTGCAATGTTGTTTTAACATGTGCTAAAGAAGTCATCAAACGTGAACACCATTTAGATTATGTCATAGAAACTCAGGGCAATCAATTCATGCAATAACATACATAACACTTAAAGAATTTTTTACACCCACTATAAATTTCACAAAACTAAAACATAACCGTTCAAATGCGAAATACGAATTCAAATATTGTGGTTAAGATAATCGTTCAAATGACATCCCATGATCGTTCATATTTAGATTTCTTACAATGCATCAAGTACCACCATAGATTTATTTCATTCCCTTTATATTTTGTTAGTGATGAATTTGTTGAAGTGCCAATAGCTAAAGAAATTATGAACCACAAAAAATTAAAGCACCTAAACTTCAGTGGATATTCGTTAGAATTTAAGATCTAACACCCTCAATTGACCTACTAATTAATCAAGTTAAAGCGTGATCTACAGGTTGAGATTCCTAACTTGAGTGGAACAAAGTTAGATTTAAGGAAAAAAAAGAGCATACTTGACAAAATTTGACTTGCTATAAAATTTGAGTGAAAAGAAAGAACTAAAGTTGTTCAAATTTGACTTGCTATAAAATTTGAGTGAAAAGAAAGAACTAAAGTTGTTGGAGAAATTTGAAAGTAGCTCCACCATTGAGCATTGGAGTTCATTTTCCTTTGCTTGAAATGCTCTCTATAGTGAGTTTGATAAATTCTTATTTCACCTAAGGTTGGAATACGAGAAACAATATGAAATCACAAAAACCTTAGCCCCATTAGTAGCTTAAGTCTAGATCTATAAGGTAACTAGTCAAACTAATGAGTTTCTTAAATTAATAGTGAAATAATAAAACAAAATAATATGGCATTACTCTCAAAATATTTCATAATTTTTACTTAAATATGGAAAATTGTAAAGAAATAAACAAGTTATACCACCTTAGCTCTTTTCCCCCTTTGTGACCTTAATCACTTGAGTAGAATAGGACTAAAGTCAATTTCCTTTAAAACCAATGAAGCATTTACGATAGAATTAAAACGAACACACTATACAAATAGTATAAGCCTTCTTTTTTCCTCCAACGAGTAAAAAAGGGTCGGAGTATAAGCTTTTATAACAGAAGAGGTGTTTCAAAAGTGTCATTTAATGCAATATGCTTTACAATACAATTATGTGCTAGTTACAAGTAGTATTTTAACAAACTCCCAATATCCTCTTTGATACGGTCAAACTAGTGAAACACTTCAATTTTGTGGTCAAATTCCATACTTGTGGGCCTCAAGTGCTAAAAACGTGTGAGAATTTTCGTGTAAGAATTCCTACAACAATGTAACCTGGTTAAATTTTACCCAATTTTTTGTTATGACCCATTTTGAAAATTTCATGGCCAATTTGCATCCAATGGCATTGATATGGTATACTTTTGAGCACCATCAAAAGATAACTACCCCTAAAGTTGGATACCCTAAAAATTATGCTCTAACCACCTCTAACCACCAATGTGTGATAATATTCATCTAAGTGGCTCATGCATGCTCCATATGCTGACTACTGTGTGATTTGTTGATGTGGACACCCTATGATGATGTGGCATCCTTGTTATCATGGATCCCAAGACAATGTGCATAGAATTTATTGTGTAGTGCCCCAACCTATCATGATGAATCAAATTGCAAATGAAATGTAACACGCCCAAACATAGATAATCCAAGTTAGCAAAAATAACATAAGATAATCTTATCAACTTTCCTAAGCAAAGCAAGCTAATATAATCTCATCCCCTCTACAAGTGTGTTCACAGTAGGACATAAGGTATATTCCTAAGTTTCTTGGTTACACATAGGTAAGGGTGATGTAACTTTTGGAAGGGGGCTAGAAATAACTTATAAATAACCCTCAAAATCATGAAGTGAAGTATTAAGTCTGTCTTTGGTCCAACTAGTCATTCTTCAACTAGGAATCTTTATTTAATTCATTGCAAACCTTTGAAAGGTAGTCTTTTTTATTCAACATTTCGCTACTTCAACACCTTTTCTTCTCTTTTTTGTTGTTTTTCATTAATTTTTAAGTCATTTTTTCTTTTGATAAGCACTCAGCTCTAGGACATTAGGGGTGGGCCTTTTATTGAAGTAGTACACATTTCTTTCTTTCCTTTTCTTTTCTCTTTACCTCAACCAATTATTTTGGTTTAATTTCTCCGAGGTTTGCATGATTTTTTTTTCATTTAGACCTTTTATGGTGACATTTGAGAAGCTATTCATAAGTTGGAGAATGTACAATGTATATGGATGAGATAGATATGTAAGGGGAATTGTAGAAAGTGTTATGTATGGAGGTGACATGATTATGCTACCTACCTTAATCTTTGGTAGTAGCTAGTGGCCTTGACCAAGGCACGCTTATCTAAGAGAAACTATGTCCCTCCATGGTTAGACAAGAGAAGGTAATATTTTTACTTAGTTATGGATAATAAAGGTTCATATCTACGTTGTAGCACACTTTATAAGCAAGTTAGAATTATCAACATCATTTTAAGCTAGGAAACAACACAAAATCATAATAAAGGAAGAAGTCATTATGAAGTAATGTTTGGTAGCACATATGAAATGATGTTTCTAGATAGCAAGAACTAATATACCACTAAAGAATGAATCTGAAGCACATGTATGATGGTGTGTAAGAGAGAAGTAAACCTATATCTAAGGAGCTGAAACAGAAACATCATACATGTAACAAAATCACAATCGATAGAGTGTGTCTCTAAGATAGTTACACTAAAGGGGAAACAATGTCGATGACTCAATAGTGTCCTATTTAATCTAGAAAGAAAATGACGATCAAGACCATATAAGAAGAGGTCCTCACAGTAGAACCTTCACCAACAAAATCAAATATAGCTTGATAATTGAAATCAATAACAAGCCACTAAATAGGCCAATGGCTAAACAAATGAGAGGGAAACTCCACACATATGGCATGTGAGAAGTTCAAAAGGGGACAACTCCTCCAAAATATCTCCCACCAATGATATGTGAGGTATCCAATGTGTAACCTCCTCAAATTATGCTAAGCACCTCCCACAAGACTAGGTGGGTCCAAGCATCCAACATGTGCCAAGTAAATACTCAAACAACCAACTAATGCAATCTCCAAGGTGGACAACTCCTCTATAGGGTGACACATGCCTCCATAAATGGTGACGTCGTTGAGCACTCCATGAAATGTAATGTGGCATGGCATGATTGGTCCTTGTACATGAAGAATAGTCATAAAGTACCTAGGGCACTGGGAACAAATGCCTAAGGCATTGTGAAGAAGGGAGCTCCAAGGTGTCTCTGCACAAAAATACGTAGAAGCCTCTCAAGTCTTAAATGTATGTTAGGAGTCCCCCAAGTGCTAGGATGATGATCATCTAGGCCAAAATGTGACAAATACATCGGTATATCCATGCTTAGGCATAAAATAATTGTACCTTTTAGGTATAACAACCTTCACAACATATTAGCGCCACTTTTACATAAGGGTAAACTAAAAAATCTGGCACCAGCTTTACATAACGGCAAACTGAAAAATCTGAATGGTTCCCTAAGTCATGTGTCCTAATAGATCCACTCCAAGACCTCACACACCCACCTCAGCCATAAATGACCTCCATGTGATGGTTAATATGAGCCATAAAGATAGAGACTATCTTGAAATGGTGACTACGAGGCCGAGCAATAACCACAAGGGTCTAGGAAAACCACCTAGATGAAAAAAATACTTCACATATATCACTAAGCATGGCCTATTACAATACATAAAGTACAAGGTCACACTTTTGGGTGATTCTGATACATAATACAAATTAGCATGATGGCATAACTCATCACGGCACCCCTGGATCTAATATCATCTCAAGATATGGACGAGATGGACTCTGAAACTGGCACAAATCTGGCAAAGAAAATGAAGTACTCTGAAGTGAAACTGAGTGGTAACAGATGCCATTAAAATAAATAAATCAAGTACATATTCTCCTAGAAAGTTAAAAAGGTATTGAAACATAATAATGATTTGGTCAATGGCATAACCTTTCTGTCAGAGGAAATTGCTGATTAGAGGAGAGAAGTATTACATGTAATATATTTCTTTCGTACTATAAACATGAAAGTTAACTCCCTGTTACCTTTCCAAACTCTCTTTTAGTAAGAATTCTCATAGTAAGCTAATAGTATATCTACAAATTGAGTTAATACATCCACTCTTTCATAGATCATGGTAACTTAAATGAGTTTCAAAGAGTTACTGATATGTAACTCCCATGAATTCACTTTCTACAAATCACAACTGATATCTAATCCCACCCAAGCAATCCACGAGGATAATTTGCATTGAATTCATAGTGCAATAGCTCCCATCATGAAGCAATTAAATGAATCTACCTGCGCTGCTCTTACGAGTTGTTTATTAAACATATCCAGCATATCCATATTTGGATCAAGTTTCCGTTGCCAGCCCTGTAAATTTACAATTCCATCAGAAGTACAAATACTCAAATTTAAAATGCAACTGGAGAGATAGAACTGGATATTTGGTTCTATAATACTCGATTCTAGTTTCAGGAAGGAAATAAATCAATTGAAATTTTTTGTTGGTAGAAACTAACATGAATATACAATCACAAAGATATCTACTTGACACAACCCAAATATACAGTCTAAAATTAACAACTTGATGCAACTTCAACACAATTACACAGATTTCTACTTGACGCAAAATATTTGAAACACGTGAAGAGAAAAAACTTTTTGGTATGGTAATGAAAAGTAGCTTGTAATTTCGCTGGCCATATAAATGCATTTAGCCTGAACGCACATAGATCAAGACAACATTTTCTATTTGCCATGAAACTATCATGCAATACAAAACAATGAAGGAAAAACTTTTGAGAAAAATAGCTCTTTAAGAAACATAAATTTTCAAAGCCAGTCTTGCTCATTCTTGTCTTGATTCTTTCAAGTTTGTAAAGTTGACGAGAAACACCTCATATATGAGGGTGCTAACCATCGCTGTGCAAATGTCCCCATCAATGGTTACATGGTGTTGTCGAACATCATTAAACAAGTCTGTCATGCACTCTCCAGTGTTCTTTGCAGAACCTTCAACAGCTAGGTACCTCTTGAACTTCTCATCTACATTCCTTACAAATTGCTGCATGAAAGTTTACATACGTATCAATTGACACTGAGCAGTTATAATCAAAATCAAAACAAAAATACACAACTCTGACCAACAGCTACTTAGTGCGGTTCAAGGATAATTTCAAAGGAGATTCCTTAATTGTTTTGATAGAAACCAAGGTGGTGACTCTCCAATTTACATGCATAAAATCGATGGCATATCTTTGTAGAAGTGGAATATATAGTGTTATAAATCTGGCCAGTCTTTCAGGGAAGGGAAACATATTTGAAATCATCTGGAAAATTCTATATAAAAGGCTTGGCAAATCTTAAAACATAAATTTCATCTCATACATATCACAACTAGTGTTATCAGAACTAGACTAGAATTGGTTGAACCAGCCAGTATGGCTGTTTTCAGGCCATTACTGGTCCGACTGTTAGTTTTTGTAGCATCGGATAAGTGTTCTAGTCTCTATTTGTGTTAGAGAGGCTAAGAACACGAGATGCCCATGGGGGACTATGTTATAGAGTATCAGTGATATTGGCCTGACTTTAGAGAGGCCATTACCTTCAGGGACTTTTGGAAGTTGAAAGGTAATAACAGGGGAAAGGGACAAGGTGGAGGAAGCTACACTCACGGCACCGATTTATAGTGCACCATGGGGAAATTGTTCCTCCCAAATTTCGATAGGTCTTCTAAGAGCTAAGAAAAAGCATGGGTGGAGAAGTTGGATGTCTATTTCCAGCTTAATCAAATGACGAAAGGAAAGGCAATTAAAATTGCCACTTTGCATTTAGAGGGAGAAGCCCATGATTGGTGGTTCCATGGGCTAACCACGATGGGGCATGCCGGAGTGGCAACCTATGAGGAGTTCACTAGGAGGGTGCTGGAGTGTTTCGAGAGGAGAGACCTGGAGGAGCATTTTGGGGAGCTGACAAGGCTCAAACAGATGGGAAGCACTGAGGCCTACATTTCAGAGTTTCTGAGGTTGTCAGTGATGGTGCCTGATCTATCAGAGGCCAAGAGGGTCTTCATGTTTGTAGAGGGGCTAGCAGAGCCACTGAAGGGATTGGTGAGGTCCAACAGGCCCACTACCTTGCAGGACGCAGTGGGGAGGGCCCGAGATTTGCAGGATGCCCTACCCAGGGCTAGAGCATCGTTACCACCTAGACAGGGATTCTAGCAGAGGGGAAGAGACACAAGGGCTCCACCACTGAGAGCCAACCAGGGGCGAGGGCAGCTGGATGAGGATACTAGGAGCATAGTTTTTAAAACCGGAACCAGTGATCGGACCGGTCCACCTAATGAACCGGTTTACCGACCGGAACCGGTCTAACCGGGACTGGTTTGGTCTAAACGAACCGGTTTTAGAAAAATACATTAAATAATTATTTTTTAATGAAAAAAACTATTTTTAAGATTTAAAACCATGATTCCAAGCCAATAGAGACAAAATATGCAAAGATTGCTCATTTATATACCATGTAAAGGTGAATATATCAAAATGGCATCGAGTGCAATACATATCGTCGACAAAATACATAAGCAATGAGGCTCTAAATGGCCTCTAGAGTGCAAAAACAAAGCCTACAAACTATGGGGCCAGTGGCCTACTACAAGACTTCAGTGTAGACTCTACATATATGATAATAGTAATACTATAATAGTGATCAACATTATCACTTGAAGTTGAAACTTCTCGTGAGTCTCAGTCATCATGATCAAACTCGGTTGAGTCTCGACTCCCAAACTTTGCAGTCACAAACTTCTCTATTGGTTCAGTGACTTGAGTCTCAAACTTCTGAAGGTATTCTGCCCTAATATGCCCTATTATTTCATTTGGTGCTCCACATGGCTTTACATGGCCTCCTATCCCAGCCAAGTGTTGCTTGAACCTGTTAATACCCCCTCCTTGAATGGATTTTTGGCAATATTTGCAGATCATTTTGCCATCAATCATATCACAATGAGCCCATGCAGTGTCTTTGGCTTTTGGAGGCATGATGACTCCCTGGATGGTAGATCATAGAAGTGAGAAGTTTATAACACATAAAAAAAAAATCATGGACAGCAGACTCAAATGAGGAATTATCAAGTGCAAATCCTTACCTGGAAATGCAAACTAGCTCCCTTAGCCTCCTCTTGAAGATGGCAACTCCACTGACAGCTACATATCTCCAAAATAGCTCCAACTCCAACTCCAAGATGACTACTTCAGCAAAAACTCAACACTCTCCAAGCTCACAAACAAACTCACAAACACTCCAAATCAGTTGTGTGAGACAAATGAGAGTGAGAGGGGCCTCTTATAAGCTTGGAGAGGGTGTTTTTGGAGGGAAAACACCCTTAGTTCCCCCCCAAAACCCCTAAACCACAATCAGAAAACCGCTTTTTGCAAGTTATGGTGGGCTTGCCATAAACCGGCCGGTTTGCTACAAACCGGCCGGTTTGCTACAAACCGGCCGGTTTGCTACAAACCGGCCGGTTCCGTCCTAAACCGGCCGGTTTTTACCGGTTAGGTCAAAAAAACAGGCACATGGTGGTTTAGACCGGGTTTTTAGGCCGGTTCCGACCGGCAGGCTAGCTAACCGGCCGGTTTGACCGGTTACCGGTTTTTGTAAACGGTTTTTAAAACTATGACTAGGAGGGACCTCCGGAGGAGGAAGTTAGGTTTCACCTATCAGGAACCAGGGGCACAAAGCCATAGATGCACAACAAGCAAGGCCCATTAAATGAGGTCTTTACGAACAATGACTTGGAGGACGAGGTAGAGCTGGAAGTGGGTGGAGATGACAACACAACACATGTGGAGAGGGGACCACCACCACCGCCACTAGGGGGAGCTCCTTTTGCACAAGCAGGAGGGGTCCTTGCATCTTTGTGAGGGGTACCCAAGTTTTTGACCTTGAGGATCAGGGGCACAGTGCAAGGGCAACGTGTTTCAGTTTTGGTGGACAGTGGGGCTACCCACAACTTCATCGATGCACAGATGGTTCAAAGGAGGGGCATCACAACCGAGGATTTTGAGGGATTTTCGATTCTTGTGCTAGGAGATAGAACCATGCAGTGCACTCGCTATGTTCCCGCCTTGACAATCACCATGGGGAACTATTTAGTGACAGACCACTTTTTGTGGTAGATGTGTTGGACACCAACGTGGTGATGGGTGTCCAGTGGCTCTATTCACTTGGCTGAGTCACTACAGATTGGAGGAAGCTGGAGATGGAGTTCACAGGACTGAATGGCAAATTGGTTTTGTTGAGGGGTATGCACTCTTACCCTCCACAGACTGTTTCGGCCCACATGATGGACGTTGATATGAGGCATGGTGACATTCAGTGGGTCATGGAGTTGAGGATTTATGAGGCTAGGGGTCAGCGCAAGTCACCACACCTAGACATACAGACTATTTTGGACAGGTATCTGGTGGTGTTTGGAGACATACCGCCTGGGCAACCTCTTGATTGGGGTTTTGAGCATACTATTGAGGTGGAGTCGGGGGTACAGGTTATGATCACTACACCCTATAGACATCCCAAGGCATACATGGATGAGATTGAGAGGGCCATCCATGAGTTGTTGGCACTTGAGCACATCAGGCCTAGCTCTAGCCCTTTTGCTTCATCAGTGGTTCTGGTGAAAAAGAAGGATGGGTCCTTACACGTGCATAGATCACTGGGCCCTCAATAAGAAGACCATGAAGAACCGTTACCCCATCCCATGCATAGATGAACTGATGGGGGCTATGTTTTTCTCTAAGATTGACTTGCGCTTGTCTAGTCAATTTAACATCTTAAATTGCTCTACATAAATTATCAATCCGGGTATCATAAACTGATGAAGTGTGGTGCACCATATGTGCTTAGTTAACCTTTTTTCTTACTTCGTTGTTTTATAGTTTATGTTGTTTTGGGGTTTTGTTCTTGTTGGTCTCCTAAAGTGTTTAATACAAATGGAAATCCTAATCGAAGGTTTTAAAAATACTTTTAAAGATCAAGTATGGATGTAAAATTGAAGACAAGGTTTATGCCTCTTATGGTAATTTCCAAACTTAGCACTTCAAAGATCTCAAAACATGCTATCTATAAAATCAGAACTTGAACAAAAGTGTAAACATGCAGCTACATAAATCAAGCTAAAGATGAAGTACTGAAAATGAGGTTACTATCTCTGCTGTCCATCTAATTACAGAATTGAAATCTAATAAACTACTGCACTCAAAACCAAAAAGTAAAGAAGCTGGAAACTAGTCACTGATTTCACCCATAATTCCAATATTTCGTCAATTAACTTCTAAAACGGGGTTAAGCTAAAGACACCGGAAATAACGTCATATGGCATGAAAGAATGACATTTAAACTATCTACTTGCAGACTAATGAAAGCAAAATCAAATTACTTCACCTACAATATGATAGCTCGTCAATTAACTTCTAAAACAGGGTTAAGCTAAAGGCACCGGAGATAACGTCATGTAGCATAAAGAATTGATATCTAAACTGTCTACTTGCAAACTAATGAAAGCAAAATCAAATTACTTCGCCTACAATCCGATAGCTTGCCAATTAACTTCTAAAACGGGGTTAAGCTAAAGGCACCGGAGATAACATCATGTAGCATGAAGAAGTTGAGGATTTCTGAGGCTAGGGGTTAGCGCAAGTCACCACACCTACACATACAGACTATTTTGGACAGGTATCTGGTGGTGTTTGGAGACATACCGCCTGGGCAGCCTCTTGATTGGGGTTTTGAGCATACTACTGAGGTGGAGTCGGGGGTACAGGTTATGATCACTACACCCTATTGACATCCCAAAGCATACATGGATGAGATTAAGAGGGCCATCCATGAGTTGTTGGCACTTGGGCACATCAGGCCTAGCTTCAGCGCTTTTGCTTCATCAGTTGTTCTGGTGAAGAAGAAGGATGGGTCCTTACACGTGCATAGATCACTGGGCTCTCAACAAGAAGACCATGAAGAACCGTTACCCCATCCGATGCATAGATGAACTGATGGGGGCTATGTTTTTCTCTAAGATTGACTTGCGCTTGTCTAGTCAATTTAAGATCTTAAATTTCTCTACATAAATTATCAATCCAGGTATCGTAAACTGATGATGTGTGGTGCACCATATGTGCTTAGTAAACCTTTTTTCTTACTTCGTTGTTTTATAGTTTATGTTGTTTTGGGGTTTTTGTTCTTGTTGGTCTCCTAAAGTGTTTAATACAAATGGAAATCCTAATCTAAGGTTTTAAGAATATTTTTAAAAATCAAGTATGGATGTAAAATTGAAGACAAGGTTTATGCCTCTTATGGTAATTTCCAAACTTAGCACTTCAAAGATCTCAAAACACGCTATATATAAAATCAGAACTTGAACAAAAGTGTAAATATGCAGCTACATAAATCAAGCTAAAGATGAAGTACTGAAAATGAGGTTACTATCTCTGCTGTCCATCTAATTACAGAACTGAAATCTAATAAACTACTGCACTCAAAACCAAAAAGTAAAGAAACTAGAAACTAGTCACTGATTTCACCCATAATTTCAATATTTCGTCAATTAACTTCTAAAACGGGGTTAAGCTAAAGACACCGGAAATAACGTCATATGGCATGAAAGAATGACATTTAAACTATCTACTTGCAGACTAATGAAAGCAAAATCAATTACTTCACCTACAATCTAATAGCTCGCCAATTAACTTCTAAAACGGGGTTAAGCTAAAGGCACCGGAGATAACGTCATGTAGCATAAAGAACTGATATCTAAATTGTCTACTTGCAAACTAATGAAAGCAAAATCAAATTACTTCACCTACAATCCGATAGCTTGCTAATTAACTTCTAAAACGGGGTTAAGCTAAAGGCACCGAAGATAACATCACGTAGCATGAAGAAATTGATATCTAAACTAGTTAAAAGCAGTAAACAAATCTCAAGCATGACAACTGGAATTAAAAACTAAAGTTCAACAGAGGAAGCAAGTCTCAGATCATTACTTGATGCAAAAACTACATTAAAAAACTCGAGCAAAAACTAATAAGCAAATACAAGAACATGTAAAGAAAAACTAATCTACAATCAACCGGTTGAACACACTTGCATGAATTAAAATTGCATGAATGGAAACTCTAATCTATCAAACTTGAAAGCAATAAAATGACATACATGAATGAAATCAAAGCAAAATTACAAAATAAAATCTACTCTACCTTACATTCTAATATGCTCCATGATATCTACTTCACATCTCCTTCCATGTTGAGAACATCAAAGCTTTATTCAAATTCTTCAAAATTACAAAGTACAACAAAGCTCTCTAAAACTTTCCAAAGCCATCAAAGAAGTGTAGGAATTTACAGGGTAAGTTCCTTAGACAGAACACCAAAGGACACCGCTCACAACCAGATCGCAGATCAATACACCAGTATTTTTGACGTGGTTAAAACCCTCAAAGAGGGAAACAGTCTACGGCCTGAGCCAACGCGGCCACTTCAGGCAATTTATTAATAAAAGAATGAAAATTTACATAAGCTTCTCTCATGCACGGATTACCCTACAAATGACCCTCCATGCGCTTTAAATAGTTGTGATATTCTACGTCATTTTCACATGGAAGACTGTAAGCCAGCCCCTTCTCCCTTTCAGTCTGGAGTCAAACTTTCAGTCACTTGTACTTCTCCTGAAGTTGATGCTACCTTATACCGTCAACTTGTAGGAAAACTTTTGTATCTAACCCATACTCGTCCTGACCTTTCCTTTGCTGTTGGCCTTGTTGCTTGGTTCATGCAAAACCCCCGTGAAAGTCATTGGAAAACAGCTAAAAGAATACTTCGTTATGTTCAAGGTACAGTTCAGTTTGGGATTCATTACAGTGCCGAAGCATCTCCTCTATTGGTTGGTTTCACTGATTCCGATTGGGCTGGTGACCCTGATGATTGGAAGTCTACTGCCGGTTATGTGTTCACTCTTGGTTCAGGACCTATTACATGGGCTTGCAAGAAACAAGGTGCTATTTCTCTTTCATCAGCAGAAGCAGAGTATCGTGGTGCCGTAGAAGCTAGTAAGGAAGCCTTGTGGCTTCGTCAGATCCTGTCAGAGTTTGGCTTTGAGCAGCAGCATCCGACTACACTTTGGTGTGATAATCAAAGTGCCATTCAGCTATGCAAAGATCCAGTCCAACATCAGCGCAACAAACACATTGAACTGCACATGCACTTCATCAGAAAGCTCATCCATGACCATGTTCTTGAAGTGCAATATTGTTCAACAGATGATCAAGTTGCAGACATCTTCACAAAGGCTCTCACAGAGGCGAAGTTCACTAAACTTCGATTTATGGTTGGAGTTCAAGAAGTTGTCACTAAGGGGGGATAGGCTCTAGTGCCTCCTTCCTTCTCCTATTGTGTCATATTTGTAAATCCTTCAATCTTATCCCAAGTTGTTCTTAAGGGGGGATGTTAGGATATTCCGACACATAGGAAATAGTTAAGTACAACTTGGTCTAGTATAGAGTTAGGTAAAGTGTGTTTCTTTACCGTTGTACATTTTGTAACTTACAATCCGACGGTCACGATATGTAGTGATCCGACGGTTCATTCTCTCCTTGGTATTACCGAAACTTGATCCGTGGCTTGACACCCGATTGGTCCATGATTTCTATTTAAAGCGCATGGAGGGTCATTTGTAGGGTAATCCGTGCATGAGAGAAGCTTATGTAAATTTTCATTCTTTTATTAATAAATTGTCTGAAGTGGCCGCGTTGGCTCAGGCCGTGGACTGTTTCCTTCTTTGAGGGTTTTAACCACGTCAAAAATACTGGTGTATTGATCTGCGATCTGGTTGTGAGCGGTGTCCTTTGGTGTTCTGTCTAAGGAACTTACCCTGTAAATTCCTACAAGAAGAACTACAAGCTCCAAGCTAAAGCGCTACCAAAAAGCTACAAGCTTAAGAACTAACAAGCTAAGCTAACAAATGAAGGAGAGAGATCTCCTATTTATACAAAATATGAGAAGCCATCTCATTAATGAGAGTCCATGAATCTCTCCCTCTACCTCTAGAGTCTTAATCAAAATAGGAACTGATAAGACATGTCTTCTTAGAGTTTCAACACAATTAGGAGATGTAACACATATCCTCATGATCCCATGATTCTCTTCACTCAAATTTGAATTTGGCCTTAGGGTGCCACATAAAGGTCTTCTAGAAACCTCATTTTGACCTACACATGTCAACAATCTCAGCCCACTTGTTAGGTATAAGCATATGCACATTATTTTCTAATTTTTAACCACAAATTCACTTAAAAATGCTACGAATTAATAAAGTTTGGAAAAACATAAATGTGGCCCAATGATAATGAAAGTGGGATGAATGTAGTGACATAGTAGTGAAATGGAAGTGATATAATGGACATAATAGTGAAAGTGTAAAGGAAATGAATGACATTTTCAAGACCCAACATACTCCCCAACTGAAGTTATTACATGTCCTCATGCAATATATATTACATTAACTCTTTTGATCCTTGAGCTTCGGCTTAACTTTGCATGAAATCATTTGATAACTTCATATTTTTGCAAAGTGTTTTACTTGAATTGCAACATGGTTGGTTATTGTGTTACAACCATTTTTTGTTGTTGTTGCATTCTATTTTGATCTTTGAACTTTGCATAATGATATTTTGATTATTTTTGCAAAGTATATCTTTATTGGATTGCATGATGGTTGGTTCTTGTGTGACAACCATGATTTTGTTTGTATTCAATTTATCCTTTAAGCACTTTTTGAAAAGCCATCGTATGCTCATAATAACAATATAATAGTTAATATATGTTGGAAGTATGTTGGCTCTGAAGTATGATATGGAGATGGCAAGATATGAAGATGGATGTATTCCCCCCCCAACTGATGGTATTGGCAATTTTATGAAATAAAGAAGAGAAATGTTTTTCCAACAATTATCATTCTAGATTTTTATGGAATTCTATGGTCAAAAGTTAGAAAATAACGTACATTAACTTACCATTTGGAATGGATGAGTTGTATGTGTGGTCGCTACAAAATTCTGATCATATTTTTCTTCAAGTAGCTGAACAAAAAGAGTCATGGATAAAGAGTTAAGATGACTTTTTATCGCTTCTACTAAAACATGCTGAATCTGCTCCAAAATGCTAAAAATAATAGTCTTCATGTCTACAAAACTCATTGGCACAATTCCTACTATGTGAAAAGATGTTCTGATGTCGAAAATAGTAGGAAATTGTTGACCTAATGGCCATTAATGGATGCCACTAGTCAACACGAGAACTCTCACCATTGATGACAATGAGAGTCAAAATTCCAAACACATCTTGCTAGGTATGAATAAATTTGCCGATGTCGAGTCACCTAGAAGATCTGATGAACAAGGGACATTAATGTATTCCCATTGTTTGTCAGCATGAGGACTTGCCGTTAAGGCATGCAAGCCTCAAGGTGTTTTTACAAAGAACTTAGACTCAAAGGACTATGGACTCAATAATTTGCATTGAAGCAGGGCTTATTTTCGAAATGAAAATGACAGGAAATGAAAGATGAAAATGGAATATGGCAATAAAGAGCAGAAATAGCAATGGGCAATAAGCATGTGAATGAGCCTCTTGCTTTTATTTGTGGGTTATGAATGGACAAAAAGAGATGGAAAGTGTATGTGAATGTAAATGGAAAATATGAAGTGAAATGAGGTGCATGGTTTATTATGAGGTATGGATGTGATGGAGACAATGGTATCTAAAAGTTTTCAAATATTTGGATCTGATTTTGCATTAGCATATTTCCTCTTTGTTGTTGATCATCCTCTTATGAAACAAATTGGTCTCTTAGAGAGACACCATTCACTTGTAGTCATTTGTCCTTCCTCCTGGAACCTGCAAAAAAAACTAATACTTTTTCTGCAATGGAATGTAAGATTATCAAAGGAGAGAGATGACCAATTTCTTTAGTTATGATATTTACACACAAAACTAAGAATTTGTATTAATGAAACAAGTTCTCAAAGGAAAAATCAAAAAAATTTATACCTGCTTTGGAATTAGTGCCTCAAGTTGAATGTTGCTTCTTTTCAGCAATTTATTTCATTATTTACCGTTTCAAACTCTAATGATGGATTTCTCATTGTGTAGATCTTGTTGAGATCTTTCCAATGATACTTGAATCATCAAAATCTGATTTCGTATGAGAAAGTTAGGCTGATTTGAACAATGAGGTTTTTCAGCTGCGGAATGATTTTAACTGTGGAATGCGCGCAATTTCTGTAGCTAAAAATCTTGAATAAAAAATTAGCCATTGATTTTCATCATCAGTCCAAAATTAAGCAATACCTTCAGAAAAGTGAGCAAATAATTTATTCATTTAATTGATTCAAAATTGTTTTTTTTTTTTTTGACATGCGGCGACTTAGTGTGGAGGCTTAGTGATAACACACATCTTGACTTTCCTTTGACCAGGGTCTTTTTCATTGATTTGGATCAAATGGATAGGACACCATCCATGTACTAACATTTTCCGCAGCTAAAAGACAACCAACCATCAGTTTTCTGATTTAAGTTATTGGAAAAGAGATTTTATGCAGCCAAGTACCAGGGGGAGAGAGAGAGAGCCTAAGATCACAGCTGATGCACAAGACCAATTATTCATGATCTGCTATATTTTTTTATTTTTCTTCACTATCCGCCTGAAAAATAAAATCTTTGTAAATGGTATATGAAGCAAAACAATTTTAGTGATGAAACTATATCAGAGTAATGGAAATGTATGATCTTTTCAACAGCGTTGATGACTCCTTCGGGCTCTGTCCTCACAATGAGACCCATTCTGCCTTTTTTATTGCGTAAACACCATTGTAGAAGATGGATATATGAAAACAGAGTGGTTATGAGGAAGCAAAACGGTTGTATGAACAAGAAAGGAAGAATACAGTGGAGAAAATTGATGGGTATGGAACTGGAAAAAAACTGAGTACGAAATGAAGAAGGGTTTTTGAAGCGAGAAGACTCGTATGGACAGAAATAGTGTGAGGGTTGCAGAATTCGGTGTATAGATAGTTTACGTAGAGGTAGAGTATTACTTGTAAACAGAACTTGCAAGGCTGAGTAAAACCCGAAAAGTTTGAGTTTACAAGAAAAAGACTGCGGGGGTAGAAGTCGAGAATTTCGGTGAGGAAAAGCCACATCTATCAATTTATTAATAACCTCTGAATTTAATTGTCTAAGAGTCCTGAAACACTCACGTCATTTAAGTAATTGTTCAAACAATGTCGTATTCAACCATCTTGCTGTTAAACGGAAAGTGGTAGAGCAGGTGTCAATGAGTTACAGACGAATGGCAAGAGGCGGGAGATGTATAGTTAGCAAACAGTTAATTATTAGCACGCCGTTGATTTCAAACCGGAAGCAGCCGAATTAAATCAACTTCTAGTTAATTAATTCAAATTCCATTTTTTCTCTTGCGCCTTGCAAAAATGGGCTTCAAAGAACCGAGGCGATCTCCCAAACTGCTTCAAATTCTTTAAAACGATTTCTAGGTTATCTAATTGACCCTATTGCCGAAAAAACCCATGTTTTATTTTTCCCAAATTCGTCTCCGTTTGGCCACATCATGCAGTTAAAGTTTGACATTTGTTGTTTTGTTTTGCGTTTTCCTAAATTACTGTTTTTACTGTTCTGCATTTTATGAATCGCTGCATTCGGCTTTCTGGGTTTGATTTGATGTGTAATTGCTTTCGAGGCTAGCTATTTACCTATACAGTGAGCGGATATGCATTCTAAATCCATGTTTTAAGATCTCCATATAATCAAATCCTTGTAGCCTCGTACTAAACAACGTGTTTGATTTGCAGTGCAGCTTTAATCACATTCCCCCTTGTAAGTAACCCAACCAGTTTCCCATTATTGTCCACTACAGGCAATCTCTGGTATTTGGTTTCTAGCAATAATCTAATTGCATCCTCAAAGTTGGTGGATTCATGAACAACAAGTGGTGAAGGCCTCATCACCTCAGCAACAATCGTCCCATTAGTCTTGTTTAGCAATTTCTGTAATCCATTGAAAGCTCTCCATATGAGTAAGATACATGATCCAGATGAATGCAAATGGGTTGCTTACAAAGGGCTGAAGATTTTCACTGACGATGGCCTGCTGCTGCTGATTACAAGAGTCAAGCAAACAACTAGAGAAGCCTTTTTGCAGTTCTTTTTTTTTATAATGTTTTTGCAGATTCGTTTGAAGGCCAAAGCTTGAACCGGGATGCAAATTTTCTATTGAAGCCACAGTGAAAGCTAAGATTGAAGATAGCCATAGATTGTTTTTCCTTTTTTTTTTTTTTCTTTTTCTGAAATTGTGAAATTTTATAAAAATGGTTAATGATTTTCAATTTTAGGCAGCAAAGACTTCAAGGTAAATATGCTAAAAACAAGACTTTGACTAAGGTCTTAAGCTGATTTTTTTATCAATCTGGGTTGGGTGACTAGGATAGGATCCATGTCGGGATGATTCCTGAGATGCCTATGTGGTCAGTTTCTTCATTGGATGCCTGTAACCTGCTAAGCCTTTGAATTAGCTGCGAAATTCACAGTTAGCTGCGAAATCACGCTGCATTCCGCAGCTAATTTGCAAAACCTTATTAAAACAGGACACAATGTTTTGAGAGTCACTACAAACCATAAATAGTTAATCTTGGACAGTTGAACCTATCAAAGCAGTTGGATTTTTATTTTTTATTTTTATTTTTTATTTTTTTTATTGAATCAAATGAAATGATGAGGTTTATTTTGTCCCCTTTTTTGTTTTTTTTTTTGTTTTTTTTTAACATAACAGTTCTTTTTCTGATCCTCTAGATCACACAAAGTGTAGGAGGAGAGCATACTCAAGATTTTTTTTTTTTTTTTTAAATGTAAGAAATAAGGTCTCCTAATTACACTTCCCCGGCAACGGTGTCAAAATGTCTAGTCAATTTAACGTCTTAAATTGCTCTACATAAATTATCAATCCGGGTATCGTAAACTGATGAAGTGTGATGCACCATATGTGCTTAGTTAACCTTTTTTCTTACTTCGTTGTTTTATAGTTTATGTTGTTTTGGGGTTTTTGTTCTTGTTGGTCTCCTAAAGTGTTCAATACAAATAGAAATCCTAATCTAAGGTTTTAAGAATACTTTTAAAGATCAAGTATGGATGTAGAATTGAAGACAAGGTTTATGCCTTTTATGGTAATTTCCAAACGTAGCACTTCAAAGATCTCAAAACATGCCATCTATAAAATCAGAACTTGAACAAAAGTGTAAATATGCAGCTACATAAATCAAGCTAAAGATGAAGTACTGAAAATGAGGTTACTATCTCTGCTATCCATCTAATTACAAAATTGAAATCTAATAAACTATTGCACTCAAAACCAAAAAGTAAAGAAACTGGAAACTAGCCACTGATTTCACCCATAATTCTAATATTTCTTCAATTAACTTCTAAAATGGGGTTAAGCTAAAGACACTGGAAATAACGTCATATGGCATGAAAGAATGACATTTAAACTATCTACTTGCAGACTAATGAAAGCAAAATCAAATTACTTCACCTACAATTCGATAGCTCGCCAATTAACTTCTAAAACGGGGTTAAGCTAAAGGCACTGGAGATAACGTCATGTAGCATAAAGAACTGATATCTAAACTATCTACTTGCAAACTAATGAAAGCAAAATCAAATTACTTCACCTACAATCCGATAGCTCGCCAATTAACTTCTAAAATGGGGTTAAGCTAAAGGCACTGGAGATAACGTCATGTAGCATGAAGAAATTGATATCTAAACTAGCTAAAAGCAGTAAACAAATCTCAAGCATGACAACTAGAATTAAAAACTAAAGTTCAGCAGAGGAAACAAGTCTCAGATCACCACTTGATGCAAAAACTACATTAAGAAGCTCAAGCAAAAACTAATAAGCAAATACAAGAACATGTAAAGAAAAACTAATCTACAATCAACCGGTTGAACACACTTGCATGAATTAAAATTGCATGAATGGAAACTCTAATCTATCAAACTTGAAAGCAATAAAATGACATATATGAATGAAATCAAAGCAAAATTACAAAATAAAATCTACTCTACCTTACATTCTAATATGCTCCATGACATCTACTTCACATCTCCTTTTATGTTGAGAACATCAAAGCTTTATTCAAATTCTTCAAAATTACAAAGTACGACAAAGCTCTCTAAATCTTTCCAAAGCCATCAAAGAAGAACTACAAGCTCCAAGCTAAAGAGCTACCAAAAAGCTACAAGCTTAAGAACTAACAAGCTAAGCTAACAAATCAAGGAGAGAGATCTCTTATTTATACAAAAAGATGAGAAGCCATCTCATTAATGAGAGTCCATGAATCTCTCCCTCTACCTCTAGAGTCTTAATCAAAATAGGGACTGATAAGACATGTCTTCTTGGAGTTTCAATACAATTAGGAGATGTGACACATATCCCCATGATCCCATGATTCTCTCCACTCAAATTCGAATTTGGCCTTAGGGTGCCACATAAGGTTATTCTAGAAGCCTCCTTTTGACCTACACATGTAAACAATCTCAACCCACTAGTTAAGTATAAACGTATGCACATTATTTTCTAATTTTTAACCACAAATTCACTTAAAAAGGCTAAGAATTAATAAAGTTTGGAAAAACATAAATGTGGCCCAATGATAATGAAAGTGGGATGAATGTAGTGACATAGTAGTGAAATGGAGGTGATATAATGGACAAAATAGTGAAATTTTAATGGAAATGAATGACATTTTCAAGACCCAACAGCGCTCGAGGTACCACAAGATCAGGGTGAGGGACCAGGATGTCCCTAAGATAATTTTTAGGTGCCACTATGGGCACTTCGAGTTCTTGGTTATGCCCTTCGGGTTGACCAATGCACCAGCCACCTTCCAGTCTTGCATGAACCACGTATTTCGCGGGCAGTTGCAGAAGTTTGTGTTGGTGTTCTTCGATGACATACTGATCTACAACCAGACTTGGGAGGAGCACTTGCAACATTTAGAGACAATATTGTGTATTCAAGAGGAGTAGCAGTTTTACGCTAAGTTGTCCAAGTGTGAGTTTAGTTTGACGGAGATGCTCTATCTAGGGCACATTATTGGAGAGGATGGTGTGAGAGTTCATGAGGAGAAGATCAGGGCCATCCGGGATTGGCTAGAGCCCCAGAATGTGACGAAGTTGAGGGGTTTTGTGGGCATTTGCACCTACTATCGGAAGTTCGTGAAGGGCTTCTCGTAGTTAGCAGTTCCTCTCACCGATTTGACGAAGAAGGGGGCGTTTGAGTGGACAAATGGGGCATAGGAGGCTTTTGAGCGCCTCAAACAGGTCATGAGCAGCTGCCTGGTGTTGGCACTCCTTGATTTCACACAACCCTTTGTGCTTGAGTGTGATGCATCAGGGGAGGGTGTAGGAGCAGTTTTGATGCAAGGGGGACACCCAATAGCTTTCGAGAGCCAGAAGCTACTGCCCCACGAGAGACTGTACTCCATTTACAATAAGGAGATTCTAGCCATCATACATGCGCTAGCCAAGTTTAGGCAGTATTTGTTGGGAAACAGAGTCATGGTCAAAATAGACAAAAACAATCTCAGATTCTTCTTGGAGAAGAAGCAGTTGCAAGAGAGGCAAAAGAAGTGGGTGAGAAAGCTCCAGGCATACGACTTTGACATTGAGTATCTCAAAAGGAAGCACAATGTGGTAGTTGATGCGTTGTCCAAGAGATCGACTACCCTTTCATTGATGCACATTACACTAGATTGGTGGGCACAATTGTTGGTGGAGTATTCCAAGAACCATTTTGCATGTGAGGTCCTTGACGATGCAGTGGTGGATGACCGGTATCGGGTGACGAATGAGGTGATTTGTTTCTGGAACCAGATTTATTTGGTACCCAACTCCCAGTTGAGGGAGAAGATCCTGCAAGTAGTCCATGACTCACCATTACCAGGGCGTCAGGGGTTTACCAAGATTTATAGGACCATAAGAGAGCGCTTTGCATGGAAAGGCCTCAAGGATGATGTTTTGAGGCATGTTCGGGAGTGTGACACATGCCCAGAGGAACAAGGGTGAGCAAACACACCCTAGTGGATTACTACAACCTCTTCCTATTTCTTAGGGGAAGTGGGAGAGAGTGTCAATGGATTTTATCACTAGGTTGCCCACAGCGTAGGACAAGGAGTGCATGTATGTAGTGGTGGACCGATTTACGAAGTTTGCACACTTTTTAGCCATCTCAGCCCGGTCCTCGACCTCATATGTGGCCGAATTGTTTTTCAAAAAAGTATTTCGACTTCATGGTTTCCCAAAGACCATATTCAGTGATCGGAACAGCAGGTTCATAGGAGGATTTTGACAGGAATTGTTTCGACTAGTGGGCACATAGCTCACTCCGAGCACCATTTATCATCCCCACACGGATGGGCAGACGGAGATTGTCAAAAAATGGTTGGACAGTTACCTGAATAACTACGTGACGAGTCAGTAGCGTTCATGGATACGTTGGTTGCACTTGGGTGAGTATTGCTATAACACCACGTACAACATGTCCATAGGTATGTTCCCATTCAAAGCCTAGTATGGTTACGATGCATTATCTTTTACTGACGTGACGGAGAGGCCCCTAGGGCCAAGGATTGGATACAGGAGAGCCAAGATATCTTGAGGGCTCTCAATAATAACTTGTAGACTGGGCATAACTAGCAGAAGCTCTATGCAAATAGGGGCCGAGTAGAGAGGCAATTTGAGGTTGGGGACTTAGTCTTCTTGAGGCTCCAACCATACAGGTAGTCATCACTCAAGCAGAAGGGGGCCGAGAAGCTCAAGCCTCGCTTCTATGGGCCGTACCAAGTCACTAGGAGAGTTAGGGAGGTAGCATATGAGCTAGAGCTACCCCCGGGGAGCTGAGTACACAACATTTTTCATGTGTCTTGTCTAAAAAAGGCACTGGGGCAGCAAGTGACAACAACTACAAAGCTACCACCTATGGATGATGAGGGGCACTTAGTTCTGGAGCTAGAGGCTATTTTGGACACCCGCAAGAGGCACATGCAGAATAGGGTTATCAAGGAGTTTTGATTAGATGGAAGCACCTACCGGATGAGGATGCCACTTGGGAGGGGGAGCAGAGACTTCAACATCCTCCATTACAATTGCTTGAGGACAAGCAACGTTTCGGTGGGGAGCACTGTGATATTCCCACTTAGCAACATTGCTAAGGGAAAATATCAATTTTGGATAAATTCATACTCGCACTTAGTGAATGTGGGTTTAGAGGCCCCAAGGGAAACACGCACTCATTGGAGCGAGTTTGGTAGGGGAAAAGTCGAGTTGGGCCCACATGGGCATTTTGGAGGCTCTTTGAAAAAAAGAGGAAGAGGCACTCATTTTGGGTCATTCATGATTATTTGAGAATTATCTTAGACTAGCATGCTTGCGCTGAAACAAAGTCTGCAAGTGTTGTTTAGCACAAGAGTTTCCAAGCGAAAATATCAACCCTCGCTTCGGTGGACTTCGAGTGCTAGCACAAGGACGGAGTCTCATCCATTCTAGTTTGATCGAGGAGCAGTGAAGTGCGAGTTTGAGGGAGGTTCTAGCAGCAACAGCGCAGTCTTTGGAAGAGTCACACTTGGGGTTGAGGAGAGAAGGGATTTTGGGGATGAAACTTGAGGAGTCCGGTGAGGAGTTTTGTTGGTGATTGCAACTATTTTGGGGGCTTTTAGAAGCAAGATTGTTAGGTGGGTCGAATTTCCCAACAGCAGTGCCATTGAGGGAAATTGGGCCGAAATTCCAAAGTCAACAATCGACAAATTCCTTCGTGGGTTATTTTGGGTATTTGGTGGAGAGCCCGAGGTTAATTTCCCGGAATTTTCTGAGCACCAGAGGAGGTCCTAGCAGCTATTCTACACAGCCAACAACTCATTTTCTGGGCATTTCAGCAGAGCCAAAGGAAGATCAACTAGTACACTTGGGGGACTTCATATTCATCACTTGGGCTTAGCTAGCTTGCCTTGGGAAAGCCTAGGTGAATACTTTCCAAGCACCCATTGTAACTTAATGTTTTATCAATAAAATGGCTCAGCAACACAATTTTTGGCTCTATTTGGTGTTCTGATGTTTGAGTAAATTTTATGTGTGTTTATGCCTATGCATACTTTGTTTATTACTGTAAATTTTCCTTAGGGTATTACATTTTCCCAATTTTGAGTTTTTCATTGAAATGGCCGCAATAGGTCTCAGAGATCAGGATAGGCTTGATGGAGCCTCTAACTATTGTGTCTGGAAAGCCATAATGACTTTCCTTCTAGATGAGCATGGTTTGAAGACATATGCAAAGAATGTTATAGTCGTACCTACAGATCAACAACAACTAGAGAACTACAATAAGGAGATGGCCAAGGTGAAGATGATGATCCTCAATGGAGTTGGAGATCATATAGTTCCACATATATCTGGAAAGAATATTGCCAAGGAGATGTGGGATGTCATTGTAAAGCTTTTCCAGGATCCTTTCGAGAACTGGAAGATGTTTTTGAAGGAGAATCTGAGGACTACCAGGATGTAGAAGGGTGAGGGAATGACTCCTTACCATAATTCTAAATGTCCGAGATGAGCTTGCAGCAGTTGGAGAGACACCTCCCCACAGTGTGCTAGTGCATACAACTCTCAATGGTTTCACCAAGGATTGGGCAACATTCGTTCAGGGTATCACTGGATGAGATCAACTACCTAGATGGGATCAGTTGTTGAGTGATTTCACCCAAGAAGAGATGAGGCTTGCTCTTGTCGAAGGTAATACCAACAATAATAGTAGCAAAGGACCAAAGACTGTGGAAGATGAGGAGAATGTAGCTCTTGCATCTAAAGAAAAGCGAAGAAAGGTTCAAGTCAAGGACAAGGCTTAAAGGGAAGAGAAAAGAAGAAGAAAGATTGGCCGAAGATCAAATGATTTAGGTATGGTGAGTTTGGTCACTACAATACTCAGTGTCCAAAGAAGAAGGAAAAGAAAAGGGAGGAGTAGGCAACAACTTTGCCGAAGATTGACGAGCTGATCTCCAGGTTGGAGGGGTTCGCATCGGTAGCAACTATACCTCCAGATGGAGGAGGTGCATGGTGCTTCAGAGTTACAAGTTGGGCAGAATCCATATCAGGAGTAGCAACCTAATCCAGTGGATGCAGATTCTTCATGAGGATCAATACCCTTGCTATAGGGGCCCACAACTTCTCAGTAGCAGTTGGATCACATTATTCAGCAAGCGAAGTCAGATTTTGAGGGACATTTAGAGAGCTAGTAGCAGTCAGTTACTAAGGGGCGCAGTGACAGTTGGGCGCAAATAGTTACTCAATAGACAAAGCAGAACTAGTTGCAGTCAGAGACTCAGTAGACAATTACAAAGCTAGTCGATGGGATTTGGTTCTCAGTTGTAATAGTTGTAGCAGCAACAACAACATGAGATTAGTTGTAGCTAGTGTTATAAGGACCAAACCGGACAAACAGGTTCGACCGTTGTGAGGCAAAAACTGATTCGAACTAGTAACTTGAACTGTTTTTTCGGGGTTGGTACAGTAAAACCACATAGAACACAACAAGTGGGGCTTGTTTTACTTTTTTCTTTTAATGTTTGTCTTAGTTGGGCACTAGCCCATAATAGGTGCCTAATATTCAAGCATATGGCCCTACTATTGCTATACATTTCATTTTCATCATTTTTTCTCCTTTATCTTTCATTTTCTGCTGGATGTTTAAGTGGTTTTGACCTCATTGGATTACATATGGAGAAAGTAGAATTTTAGATCTCAACCAAAATCCAGTAGACTTAACAATTTTCCAGGATTTCAAGATTGGGGGGATTGAAATGCCACATTGGATTTTCTCATGTACGAGGGTATGGAACTAGTATTTAATCAAAATCACCAAGCCCTATATGTACCTTGATGTTGGTGGCATTGGTTGTTGAACTCCTCTATCATGAGCCTACTAAAAATAATACCCATCACTCAAACAAAATCTTGATTTGACATGCTATGGTTTGTCTATCTTATTTTAATGCTTAGAAGGTGATATTGATGACAAAGATCCCAATATAGGAAATGATCTTAATGATATGTAGGTATTTGTAGTAGCATAATATTTTTGGAATGCTAGAGGCCATGTGGCTCGTTTGCTGTTGTATTTTTGGTTTAGAGATAGATTGCACTCTGTGCTATTTTGGTTATGTGGACCCTTACATGCTATATAAATGAGAACTTTTTCTTATATTGTATAAATGGTTTGGATTCATGAGGATTCACATGAATATATATGTTCTTTAAAATTTGAATATTTTATGTGTTTTAGGTTGACCAATTTTTTTACCGATTTTCATACGGTTTTGACTGGATCTCGGTCCAGGGTGTCTACTAGTTCAATGACCGATCTTGTTTTGATAACTATGGTTGCAACGCAAAGCAAATTTGGAAGAAGTGTAGGGAGGCATAGTGCAGATGTCAACAACAACGTAGATGCAGGATGGTTCAACTACAAAATTAGCACATGAATCAGAGTATGTACAATAGCTTGATGGACAGTGACAGGTTGTTATAGATGTCAGACATCAACAACGTTAGCTAAGATGTTACGGGAGAAGACATAACACCTTCCTTACTAAGAGGGAGTGTTAGTTTTTGTAGCATCGAACAGGTGTCTAGTCTTGATTTGTGTCAAGGAGGAAAAGAACATGAAAAGGTTTTGAGAGGTAAGATTTCAAAATACCTTAATTAAATTATTAACCATCATTTAAATTTTTCCTAAGTCTAACTTAGGAAAACTCGTTAATTAATAGCAATTAATTAAGGAAAAGTGAGAATGCTCTAGAAACTCACATCGATTGAGTTTGAGATGATCTTAGTCGTTGATGGAGATCTAATCATGGTTGTTGGTTCACCAATTAGTGATTATAAGCGCAGGTCGATGGGGTTGGAGATAGAGACATCAGAAACACATCGAGCAAGAGGGAGAGCGAGTTCCTTGGGCAGATCGAGCTATCCAGTTGTAGAGATTCAACAGGAGAGGGTTCAAGCCAGAGCATCAGAGATTGAGGGAGCAACAACAGAGTATTCCAATAGATATTCCTAGAACAGAGCAACAGAGCAGGGAGGCCAAAATATTTCTGCAGGAAGGCCTAATAGCCAACGCAAGTAGCCAGAAATCAAGTGCAAGTTGCCGAAAGAGGGTTTGTAGAGTACCTGGAGGTTAGATCAAGCTCTAAAAGGCCAAGCTAATTTCTTCCAGTAGCAGTGGGAGGCAGGACGACTCATTTGAAGGCGACTAACAAGTTGTAAGATTTTTCTAGGCTAGACAGTGCGAACTCCTGGACGCCGAGTTTCTCAGTGTGGTTCGAGCAAGTGAGAGGGAGGCTGAAATAATTTGCAAAAGGGAGAAATTTTCTCCAAAATTATTTGGCCATATTATTTGCTAGAGGATTTCCAGTTTAGGCATCCAAATATTGTACTCAGATTTTGTCGCTGCACATAATATAATAAACCCTAATCTGCTGCATCGGTTTCCTAGTTGGGTTTTTCCAGAGACTTTTGTCTAAATATATTGGTGTCATTTTTAGTGTGTGTGTGTGCATCTATTTTCTCAATCCCAGTTTATTTTCTGCAACGTAATTTTATTGTGAAGAATTGCAGTGTGATTTATTCATTATTTTCCATATCAAATAAACTGCGTAATTAATCGGTTAGAAAAATAAATTCCAGTTGCTGCATTTTCAAGAAATTTTCACACCAACTAGTGGCACAAAACTAGAAAAGGCCGGTTCGAGAACCAGTGGGTTCCATACAATGCAACTAAGGACCTTTCAAATCTAATTTTTTAAGGAAAAAACAATAATTCATGAGTGGGGCAGCCTAATATTCAGCCCTACAACCCAACTAATGCCATATAATTGATGGTAATGTTAAATTCTTAAAAGTGGCATTCTCCTTTATTTTTCATTTTCATCCTTTTACTTAAATTTTTAGCATTACCATTAATTGTTTCAAAATGTTTCAAAGTGGTTCCAACTTCATTGGATTTAATATGGAGAAAGTAGAATTTTCGATCCCACTCAAAATCTAGTAGACTTAACAATTTTCAGGATTTCAAGATTGCAATGTTTCCATTAGATTTTGACATGTATGAGGGTTTCAAACTATCATTTAATCAAGAGCACCATGCCGTCTATATACCTCGATGTTGGTCGCATTGATTGTTGAACTCCTGTGTCATGGCCATTGTAAAAATGTACCCATCACTTAAACAAAATCTCAATTTGACATGTCAAGCATTTTCTATCTTATTTTAATTCTTAGAGGATGATATTGATGATGAGAATCCGAATATACACAATGATTGCTGATGATATGTAGTTATTTGTTGTAGCATGACTTTTTTGGACTCGAGAAGCTATCTAGAGCCTCTTTGTTGATGTATTTTTGGTTCAGAGATGGATTGCACTTGGTGCAATTTTTGTTATATGCACCTTTGCTATATATATGAAAAACTTTGCATATTTGTGTATAAAGGTTTGGAGTCATATGGATCCACACACACATATATCTATGTTTTTCCTTTTTCAAAATTTGTATATTTATGTATTTTTTTGGTCGACTGTTTTTGTTTTTCCAATTTTTCCCCGGTTTTGGTTTGGTTCCTAGTTTTCAGGTTGACCGATTCAATGACCAGTCCAGTTCTAATAACATTGATCACAACGTTAATAATAATTCCGATAAATAATTTAAACTCTTAACTCAAAAATATGAATCGTTTTCATCTTTGAAATCTAATTTAAAGATAACTTTGTTTTCTAACTAACAAGATTTAAATAAAAACTTAGTAATTCAGTACCATTCATAGGCATTCCAAACTATACATCACATAATGAGAAATAAATCAAAATAACTGTTTTCAAAATAATAAAATAATTAAAATGCTAATCACTCATTTTAGACGTTGAAATTAAAGTCAAATAACACAAAGACTATTCTGTTGGCTTGTATATATGGATAAATTACTGCACTTTGATGCTATTATTTATGCTTAATTTCAAAAGTAGGCTCAATCGCGAACATGTTTGGTTAGTAACATATCGCTAGAAAATAAACAAGCACATATATGTTTCATTCAATGTCAATCACTTGTACGGAAATTCAATGATAATTACAAAAACACATATCAAAATAATATATAACGTCTTTTAAAAGGAAGTTATATATTGATAAAATGTAAAAAATCCTTAATTGGTCCTTATCCCACCATAAAATCTAGTTGTATTTGGCCAAATTGTGGCCAATGTAAGATGTATGAACTATAAAAATGGTTATGTTATTTTAGGGTATTGAGGAAATTCGTAGGTATATAAAATAAGATATTTCAACAGTATACAAACATATTTATCGAAAAATAATTCGAGTCTAAACGTGACATACCTTGTAAAAGGTGGATAACTCTTTAAGCCTTATATGAATTTCATATTTTAAGCTTCTTCACAGATTCTTAGCCTTTCTATTCTCTTATATTTCTATGATAGTCTTACATTTGTATTCTCTTATATTTCTATGATACTTAGTCTTACATTAGAGGTGCAACCACATTAGAATTAATAACAACTGTACATATTTTGGTGTCCAGCACTACAAATTAGGTTTCCTTGTATTTCCATTTACATTTCCTTGAGCTTTCCTCGCCCATAAAGAGTATAAACCATAAGTCCCATGCTCTAATGGATTTAGTTCTTCTCTTCACTTATAGATGGTGATTGAATTGCCTCTACATTGAAGAGATCATTGCCTAGAGGGTCCGATAGTAAATATCATATATGACATACCACATTCCTTTTAAGAAGGCCATGCCTCATTCTTTTTCTGGATTGTTTGGACTCTGGAGTTATGTTAGAAAGGAAAACCAAGGCATTGCCTTCCTTTTTTCTTGAATGGTAAATACGAGAACATCTTATATTTGTTTCGGTTATTATAAGGTTTTAACACTTCGTAGCAATTTATTTTGTTGCAGGAAGATCTTACAATTAACCCCTTCAATAGAAACTAAAAAGTTTAGATAGGAAGGCATTATGTCAAATAATTGACACCGAATAGTTACTTGATGTGAGTGATAAATATTTATGCAGTATGACCATCTCTAGGTTGGTGTTGCTGTTTGAAAAACAAGAGGTAATGCAATGCACACTTATGGACCTTAGCCTCTTTAGTGTTTGATTTCAGAAGACGTTGTAACTAGTTGATAAAATGGAATAAAACAAAACAAAATTTAATCAAATACTACAGACGATTAGAAAGGATATATACAAGTTCAATAAATGAAGGGTCATACTTCTGGATCAGGACATCTTTGCTCCCTTGAGAATTCTAGCATGCACTTGGCAACTGTTTTTCCATCTCGAAGTGCTGCAGCCTGCCAAAACCCTAACACAATTAGTTTTATCAAGTGAAAATAAAACTCTGACATGAGTCAGTGATGCAGTTTTGTGTGACAAATAAGGACAAACTCATCTTCTGATGATGTCTAGGTTTAATCACATAAATGGTTTCTCTTGTTTAGATTGCAGATAAGCAGGACATTGGCCATAAATTCATAATGACAAGCGCAAAGAAAATAAGCACGCAAAGAGAACTTGAGCTCAAGTGAAAACAAAACACAACCAATCACTAAGAAAAAGCATGCCTGTCAATAGATAAAACTTCAAGATTGAAATCCATGAATTTGTCTTCCTAAGTTCTTATAAATAACCTCAAGATTAGCTGAAGATTTCACTGACTAAATAAAAATGTTTATTGACTGGAGCCTCTTGAATATACATTATCTAAAGGAACGCCTTTGTTCCATCAGTTAGGAAGACCTGCTGCAAACTTTTTAGTACTTTCTAGATTTGCACCATAGGTGAATTTAGCAACATTGCATTACATACAACTCTTAATTGCAGAGCATATTGCCCTACAGCTAGAGAAGAGAGTTCCATGCAGAAAAACGATCCCGAATGAACTTCAGCATTACCATTATGATATCAAAAATGTAGTATAATCTTATCAACATCCCAATCCAATGATCCATCCATTCCAATCCAAAACTAGGATCGAAACAATTTCTTATTTTCTATAAATAATGGCACAGAAGCTATGGAATCACGCATGGGGATGATATTATTTCATTATGGAATTGCTTGTGCATTTCAATTTACTCAGTCTGAATCTAAGTTATGTAATACTCTACTAATGACTTGAGATGACAACTTCAATAATGGTATGGTTATGGCTATTTAAGAATGGCATCTTTGAGCTTTGTTACACCTCATATTGTATGATGTTTCACATTGGGATTTTTATCATATTGATGGGGTTTGCAGCTGGTACTCATTTGGATGGATTTGGGGTACACACCTTCATGGAGCCTCTTCCTCTTGAGAGTGGATTATTTGATAGAGATATTTCATGGAGCAGATTCACTTCTCAATGGTGGAAGTCATGGTTGATGGTTATCTAATGTTTGGTGCTACTTTCATACATTTCCTTGATGGATCACTCTCTTGACATGTGAATGATTGCTATACGTGTCGTATTTTTCTTATATTGTTCTAGTGACAATGTATGGTGGTGTCATGATATTGCCTTGTCACTAGGAGGGGGTGTTCTACATGGTCCCCTTTTGTTGAATGTGTTGTGGGGGATACACTTGATGTATCACGAGGAGCTAGCACCTTTCCATGTTACTTTTCATATGGAATTTGATATGGTTGGGTGATGCACTTTTCCTTGGTGGGATTTCCCTAGGTGATGTAACTTAGACACCACTTGCATTTGATGATGTAGTATCCTTATTGATGCATATTATTTCCCAAGTTTCAGTTAGAAGGGGGTATAAAAGGGGCTTTCATAGTGATTAACCTTTTCTGATGCTTAATTATTCATTAGTCTCTTGGTGGTGGTGCACGTTAGGTTGAATCTAATGTTTTATTCTTTTCTTCGCACCATAATGGGGCTTCACTAGGAATACAACTTAAGTTTAAATGGCACAACACCTTGATGGAGCGCACCAACTCATTGGGACACATGTTGAGGCTGATCACATTATTCTATTATCTTTTGGCTTGGTTGGAGGCTATTTGCATGAGTGTCCTATGTTATGATGTTATTTGGAGGTGGACTATGCTTCTTAGTGGAACACTCCCCTATTGTGCACACATGTTGAGCCATCTTCACATCATTGCATTATTTTATTGCTAGAAAATGAGTTGATCCCTTCCTTGGAGGAGTTAGTTGGCCATGATGGTGATTATTACCCTTGGATTTGCTTTCCAACTCATGGTATTGCATTCTTTTAAGATTTGTTGGAGGGCAATTACCATTCTTCTTGGTTGGCCACCTATGATGAGGTTGGCACACTTCACTAGGGCACACCTCTCATGGAGCATATTTTATATTATTTATCTTTGTCAACATGGTCCTATGGCACATTGCTATTTTGCGAGTTGGTTGGATGTGTATGCACATTGATCCAAATGTGGCACATTTATGTAGGATATGAAATTACTTTGGGACACTTATCAAGAGTGCACTTTCTCAAAGGACTGTTATTATATATTACTTGGTCAAAGGGGTCCTAAAGTCTCCATATGCACAAGGATAAAAGGCACTCCTCTAATGGAGATTATTTTATTGTATTTATTGGTGTTGATTTTTCAAGTGCAATAGATACAAGCACAAATTGCTCAAATATCGATAATTACTTCTAACCATAAAACCATAATGACAATGGAGATCACAATGCACAAAGAGAACACAAGATTTACCTCGGGAAAACCCACTTGGGGGAAAAACGCAACAACCTTTTCCTTAGAGAAATTCTTCAGTTCAAGAATAGATACATCTAATGCTGCTAGTCAACTATGAAATCAAACAGAACAAATCTATGATCAAACCTGGTCAAGAAATCCTCTAGTCAAGTCAAGTCATGTCAAACTTCTGCCTTCTATTTTGGCCCCCTCTGATTTGCCTAGGCTGAATTTTGGCCTCCCAAAATATGCCCAGAAACTAAGTCTGCCCAGAAGTTCAAGAGAGAGAGATAGATGCTAAAGATGAATTCTTCCTTCTTGTCCTTCTTTGTTCTTCTTCTCCTTCACCTGGATTCCCAAAAACTGTCTTGTCTTGTTGTAAAATTTCCTTAAATTGCAGCAACTGGAAATTTATTCTTCTAACGGATTAATTAGCAATTTATTTGTTATGACAAATAATGAATAAATCACACTGCAATTCTTCACAATAAAATTACGCTACAGAAAATAAACTGGAACCATGAAAATAGATACACACAATAAAATAGACACCAATATTTTTGGACTAATGTCCCTAAAAAAACCTTGAAGGGAAAATGGGTGCCGCAGATGAGGGTTTATTTTATTATTATGCAACAGCAAAAATCTAAGTACAATAATCTGGATGCCAAATTGGCAACCCTCTCCTGAGAGAATCACTAGAAAAATCTCTAAGGGAAATTTTCCCTCATCCACCAACAATCCGGCCTCATCAGATATTTTCTTTGTAGAACAATTTGAGCAGTTGGCAGTTCACAGGTAACTCTAGTGGTTCTCCATCCAAAGTGCTCAAATGGTAGGAATTTTGTCCAACTACTTCCCTGATAATGTATGGTCCAAGCCACAAACTGTCAAACTTACCATGATTTCCTGGCTTTTCATTCCTACGATCCTGTAGCAAAACCATGTCATTGTTAGAAAACATTCTATTCCTAGATGATTTGTCAATTTTTTTTTTACCTTAGATTGATTTTTACAACAATGCTCAAAGGCTCTTCTTCTAGTTTCATCCAATTCTACAATTTGGTCAATCCTACATTGCACAACATCTTTATCAGATGTAAAACTTTGTAGCAATTGGTAAGCTGGTAGCCTCAAATGCACAGGAAGGGTAACATCCAAGCCATAAACTAACTCAAAGGGACTCTTCCCAGTAGAACTCTTCTTTGTAATCCTATCAGCCCACAAAGCATATTTAATTTTACTATCCCATGCTTGTTTGTTATCCCCTACTATCTTCTTGATTATGTTTCTCAAATTCTTGTTACTAGAATCTACTAAGCCATTACCCTGAGGATAGTAGTTTGATGAATGGGATAAAACAATGCCATACTTAAAGCAAAACGATGAGAATTCAGCAGAGCTAAAAGCCTTGGCATTGTTGGTAGTAATCTTGGCAGGGACACCAAAACGAGTGATAATCTTATCTTCAAGAAAATCTATCACTACTTTGTCGATTGCATGTTTTGTAGTGATGGATTCTACCCATTTAGTAAAATAATCAGTGGCAGTTATAATCCATGAGTAGCCATTACTCGAATTTTCATTAAATTTCCCTATAAAATCTAGCCCACAATGTTGAAAGGGAGCCTCCACGACCACAGGCTGAAGAGGCAAAGAGGCTAACTTCTACTTCCCAATGAATAGTTGACAAGCTTGGCAACCTCTAACATACTTGTGCACATCAGCAAAAATAGAAGGCCAAAAATAACGAACCCTCAAATTTTTGTGGGTAGTAGTCTTAGCAACATAATGCCCTCCACAAAATCCTAAATGAAACTCAGATTGAAGCTTTTTGGCTTCGACCTCATCAACACACCTAAGTATTACCCCCTCCGGAATTCTCCAACCCAGACCATCCTTCATAATGCAATACTTAGTTGCTCTAAGCCTTAATGCTCTTCTCTTGTGGCCAACTAAATGGTTAGGACACGATAAATTTTGCATATAATAAATAATGTCTTTATACCATTCAAGTTGACCCAATCTTTGAAGTTCCGATGAAGTTAATTCCAAGTCATTTTGACAAATCATTCCTATCACTTTCTCATTTCCTTCAGTCAAGATTTGGGCCAGTCCCTGGCCTTTCACAAGCTTGGTAGGTCTAATATCCAAATCATACTCTTGAATCTTCGAGACCCACCTAGCTCGAGTTCCTAAGCAATCTGCTTGGACTAAAATATCCTTTACAGCAGAGTGGGGAACAAATGAAATTATCCTAGAATACCCCACATAATCTCTGAACTATTTAAGAGACTTGACTAAAGCATAAGCTTGCTTCTCCATGGTGCTATACTTCAACTTAGATCCTTGAAGGGACCTACTTATAAGAGCAATAGGTTGCTCATGCCCTTCATTATTCTTTTGAAGCAACACCCTAGCAATAGTATCTTCGGATGCAAAAGAGAAAATCAAAAACTCCTTTGAATAATCAGGGCTTACTAGAGCATGTGCTTTGACAATAGAATCCTTCATTTACCAAAAACATTTTCTACCCTCATTTCCCCAAACGAACTTAACATCTTTCTTTAAGAGGGTTTGGATGGGTTTGGCAATCTAAGCATAATTTGGAATGAAACTTCTATGAAAATTAATCTTTCCTAAGAAGGATTGAAGGATTTTAATATTATGAGGCAAAGGAATCTTTTGAATAGCCTCAACTCTTTCAACATCAATCTTGATCCCATCCTTTGAAATGATGTGACCAAGCAACTTCCCTTCAGTCACTCCAAAAAAAGATTTAGCAAGATTTAAGGATATTCCATACTCTCTACACCTATCAAAAATTTGCCTTAGGTGGCCTATATGGGAAATTCCATTTTTAGAAAAAACAATTAAATCATCTTGATAGATCTCAATAAATTTGCCAATTAGATCCTTAAAGGCATAGTCCATAGCCCTTTGAAAAGTTGCTCCAGCATTCGTTAATCCAAAAGGCATCCTCAAATATTCAAAAGTACCCCATGGTGTGGTGAATGTTGTCTTATGTCTATCCTCCTTCTTCACCAAGACTTGGTTGTATCCTGAAAATCCATCTAACAAAGACATCATTCCAAATCCTGTTACCCTTTGCAATAATGTTTCCATATTAGGTAAAGGGTAATTATCTTTTTTACAAGCTAAATTAAGATTTCGAAAGTCTACACATACCCTGATTGATCCATTCTTCCCTCACAATAACCAAGTTTGAACACCATGTGGAATGCCTAGTGTGAGCAATAATACCAGCCTGAAGCATATTTTGCAATTCCTTTTGCACCAAGGGGGCTAACTTAGGATTGATTTTCCTAAGTTTCTGTCTAAAAGGTTTGGCATTTTCATCCTGAAGAGGGATAGTATGTTCCATAACATCTTCCCTATAACCTTTCAATTCATCATATGAAAAAGCCAAAATATCTCTATATTCATGAAGTAAATTTATCAAATTCTTCCTTTCTTGCTCACTGGTACCCTTGCCTATTTTAATAATCTTTGGGTCATGAGTGGTACCAATATTCACTTTAATGAATTCCCTTGGGTCAATTTTCTTATCATCTTTTCTCTTCGATGCATCATGTCTATCAAACACTTGCTCCAAGGCTACATGTTCCTTAGGAGTGGGATTTGTCACCACATTACACTCCTCATAATCACATCCTTCCTCTTTGTAGCCAGCCTTAAATTCAGAAAATTCCTCCATGTTATTTAAAAAACGAACCACCGGGCTCTCATCATTAAAGATTTGCCAATGCTATATATTATCATGAACTGATGGCCTCAAGATAATCTCCATCTTAATTTTATCAACCACCAAGTTCTCTCCAAGCTATAATGTAGATGCAGCAACAGGCAGGTCATCAACTTGTTTATTTCCTTCCCTAGGAATTACTTGAAGGTCTAATGCATCAAAATATTCCATATTATCCCAAACAACATTTCGATACTTCTTTAATCTATCATTCTTGCATGCAAATTGATTCTTAGTTTGAAGAATGACTAAATCATAATCCCCCTTGATAGTAAGCAACTTTATCCTCAAGTCTTTTGCAAGCTCAAGACCCAACAACAGAGCCTCATACTCTGCTACATTGTTGGTTGCATCGAATTCCAATCTATAGGCAAACTTGAATATGTGACCAAGAGAGGAGGTAAGGACAATTCCAACACCCTTACCATACCTAGAATGGGCACCATCAAAATTCATGTGCCAAACTCCATCTTTCTTACAATCTGTTGACCTCTACTGGTCAACTACCCATGCAGTACCCCCCCTTTTTCTTTGCAAGAAAGGGGCAGCACCTGATCAGCGTGTCCGTGCCATCCAGCAGTCATCAGCAGCTTGATCAATCTAATTGTAAACCCAGTCTGCATGTATTAATTGTAAATAATCTTAGCAGATATGAGTCGTGTATGTAAAATTGCCTAGGTGGACCTAACTTTCTAGTGGTAATCTACGTCCCGGAAGGTTTTTTGTCTCACCGATCCATGGATCGGCAGAGTTTTCCTTCAAACCTGACCCCAAAGCCGGGATGGATTTTGTCATTAGAACTTTAGGAGAATCCTAGTGTGTTGATCTGCTAGATTATCGTTGTGTCGCAGCGCTGGGTGATTTGTGAGGGTCTGTATTAAAGGGGTTTTCCCCCTTAAGATGTAATTTTGTAAAAGTCATCATGAAATGTGTTTTGAGGGTTGAAAAATGTTTTAAATCCCCTCATGAGTCCTAAGTCCTAGGTCCTAGGTGATGTTTCCAAAGGTTTAGTTCAAATTATCCATTTCATAAAATAAATAAAAATAATAAAATAAAAAATAAATTAAAAAATGAAATAAATAAAAAATAATAAAAAATTTAAAAAAAATAAAGCAAAAACCCTAACTAATAAAATAATAATATTTTAAGTGAATAAATCGACGGATGAGATCAAGAGATGTCTTGATCCTCATCAACGGTCGAGATCATTTCTACATGGATCATTTGAACTAGCCGTTGGGCTCATTTCCTTTATATAGGGTCTTAGGGGGTCATTTCAGGGGAATAAGATCTGTGAGTCTGGTGTTGAAGAAGCTCTCTTGTAAATCTGTTTCTGGTTAATAAAATAAGACTTTGGGGTCCATATCTTGCTGGTGTTACTCTCTTGAAATGCTGTGAGATTGTTTAATTTTCTGCATATGTTATTTTCAGCTGTTAATAATAGCTTCTTGTAGAGTATTGTGAGCACAGGTATCTTGTTCACTTGCTAGGGTTTGGGTGTTGTTAGGGTTTCTGAAGTAATGGCAGGTATCTCCATTACTTTTTGAGATCTAGCAGCATTTTTGCCCTCTTTACTGATGGTTGTCTTGAGCTGTGCAGAAAACATTTTCTGAAGGAAGATTGTGGGCGTTAGGGGAAGTTCTCGGCTGAACCAGCCAACTCCCGCAAGCATTTTTTGCTGAGCCCAGTTGGATTTGATCCTGGGTCTATCATTCGGTTTATTTTTCTAATTTGCATGAGGGATTTTCTGAAGTTCTTCACAGTGAAAACCTAAAATTTCTGTTTCTTTGAAATATTTCCGCACTCATTGTTGAATCTGGCTGTTAAGGGGCCAAATCTGTACATTAATCAGTTGTTTCAGGGTTTCAAGTTTTGCTTTGTGCAGATTTAAGATTAGGGTTTCATTCTTTTTTTATTTTATTTTATTTGTTTTGCAGCTGCTCAGCCAGCAGATCCGAGTCCGACCTCCCTGCACAAGAACAAGCAGCAGCTTCAGCCACGTTTACACATTTATGTGACCCCTGTCTGTTCAAAGCTTCATTTTTCAAAGGGTTAACACAATTCAGTTTAAGAGGAAAAAGCGGCGATTGTCAACGTGTGTTCATGCCCAGAAAGAAAAAATTCTTGAATGAATCAGCGTGGTTCTCCTGCTGCCTTTCGAACCCAACGAGCCATCCACGCTGAGGACTCAACTCATCAGATTTCAAGATAGCCGACAGTGGCGTGAACGTTTTCCAATCGAAGCCCGCAGGCTGCCAAAACGTTGACATGAGCCTGCCGAACAGCACACCTGCGTAAATCTGTTGAACCCTCGTCCTTTTGCTCAGTAATTAGCTCGCATTACCTGCGGGGAAATAATCGGAAAATCTCAGGTAAGGAGCCCGTTCCAAATCGTTTTCAAAATGCTCAAGTAAGGTACAGCTGTTACGCGTGAAGCTGTTGCGTCGTTTTGATCTCAGCGTAAGTCCCCCACCATCGACTATCATTGCAGTCTTGCCCACGTAATGCCTGCGTTTTTCTTTTATCAGCATCAGTAAGCCGCATCTCAGGGTTTTGATACCTTTTTTGTGATAAGCGTTCAGTGTTTTAATGATCGTGCAGAAATCGGAATTCGCTGTAGGGCTATTTTATTTTGATTTATATTTAAATTTTCATTTGGATTTAGGTTATAGTTTTATACGTTTAGGTTTTTGATTTGTTGTTTAATTTTTTTATTAAAATCATAAAAAAAAAAAATCTAAAAAAATATAAAAAGGTTCATTTTAGATTAGATTTTGTAATTTTTTTTGTTTTAAGTTTTGATTTAGATTTTAGTTATTTTAAAGTTTCGATTAGTTCAGGTTTAGATTTAAATTTTTTTGTTTTTGTTTTTTAAATAGATTTTAATTAGTCTTTAGATTTAAGTTTTTTTTTTAATTTTCAATTTTAGTTTTAAGTTAGATTTAAAATTTTGGTTTATATTTAAAATAGTTTTAGTTAGATTTAATTAAGTTTTGTTTTAACTTTAGAATTTAAAATTTTGAATTTCGTTTTAGTGGTAGGTTGTTTTATTCATTAGATTTTTTATATAGTTTTAAAATTTTGCTTCTAATAGTAATATGAAAAATAAAAAAGATTTGTTAGGACTTAGTTTTAATTAGATTTTGATTTAATTTTTGTTTTATTTAGATTTGTTTTAATTAAATTTTTTAATGTGTTAGCCTTAGTTATATTTTGTTAGATTTTAAATTTTTAGATTTTAATTTTTTATAGTTAATCATTTTTTTTTCTTTATAGATTTTTATTATATGAAAATTAAAAAATAAAAAAGGATTTATTTATTTTAATTTTGGTTTAGTTTATTTTTTTTTATATAGTTTAGATTTAGAATTTTCTTTAAAAAAAAAAAAAAAAAAAATTTTGAAAAGGCATAAAATTTTTGGAAAATTCTCTCTTATGACGGATTCAGTTATTTTCGGGAATTATCATGTTATATCTTTCATGCTGAGATCTAAAATTTTCAAGTCGAGACACGAAATTGATATCTGGTTAGTAATTTACGATTCTCATTCATCTTTTCGAAGTTTTCAGTTGCTGGATATCGTTTTGGTCATGTGATTTAGCTGATGACAAATGATTGCTGGTCACGGTTTATTTTTCTATATCATTTAACAAGTAATCATTTTAATAACAATCTCTTAAGGCACTGGTCTGCTAACTAATCAAATCATTTTAGTGCTTATCTTAATCGTGTCTCGTGTCTCCCAACCAACTGGTCGACAGTTGGTCTCATCATCTCACAGGGACTACCCCCCTTAGCCGCGGGAGACAGGCTTAAACGGAGGGATCGGGGATCAGAGTGACAGCCCCCGGTCTGAGCGTTGTCGTGTCAATCTGCGCGACAACATTTTTTGGCGCCGTTGCCGGGGATCATTTTATTCTCGGCGTTTCAACGACAATCATCCTTCTCATTTTTTATCTTTTCATCTGGCCCGGCAACGGCAACATTTTTTGGCGCCGTTGCCGGGGACAGAGTTTTTCTGTCCTTGGTGTTTCAACGACTTTTTATCATTCATCGTGCATCTTTCTATCATTCGTTTGAGCCGGCAACGCCAACATTTTTTGGCGCCGTTGCCGGGGACAGAGTTTTTCTGTTCCTGGAGTTTCATCGACATTCATCTTCTCATCTTTCTCATCTCTCATTTGAGCTGGCAGATTCAACCTTTGGGGTTATCATTTGGATCTTTCATTGCCTTATCAGTGTCTCTTCGGTGTGTTTCTTGTTTGGGTGGCGACTCCACTTTCTCATTTTTCCCAGACAAGAAGCTTCCCTCATATCTGCTTGTGATTACTTTTTGGATCCTAGAATCAGATTCATTGTTCAAGTGGCGACTCCACTTCTTTCATCTCTTAATTTTCTTGAGCAGAAATCTCTTTCTATCATCCATCTGATCCCTTACTGTTCATCATGGATTATTCATGTAAACCATGTCATTTTACTGATAATCTCCATGATCTTCCGAAAGAGGCCATTTCTAAATTATTTAAGTTCTCGGGTGGTGATTCGGTCACTGTTGGAAAGCATTTAAACATGTTTACTTGTGTAATGATCTTATATTGTAGATTTCCTCAATATAATCATGAAGATTTCAAGATGCGTCTATTTGTCCATTCTTTAGAGGGTGATGCCTTGAATTGGTTTAATAATTTTCCTAATGATTTTTTCACTTCTTTACAAGACATTCTCAATGCTTTTAAAGATAGATATGATAGTCCAAATAGCTTGCCTTCTACCTCTAAAATTGTGCAACAGAATGAAAGTAATTTGATAAGAGGTCCAGCTGAAAGATCCCAAGACGATTCATCATGTCAGAATGTGTCATCCACCGGAAATATTGCAGATCAAGTTCATGATAGTGAAAAATCAGGGACAAATGACAATGAAAGGGAAGAGCAAAAACAAATTTTACGAGATCTAATGATGCTGGTAAGAAATATGGAAATCAATCAAACTAATTATGTCAATGATGTGAAAACTTTATGCACCCACCTGGAAAAACGTAATAGGGAGATTGAGGTCACGCAAAATCAGCATGCTAAAGAAATTGAGGCCATGAAAACTAAATATGAAACAGAAATTGGAAACATGCATAGCAAGATGTCAGTCTTAGAGGAAAATATGGTGACCATGAAAGCTGATCATGATAAGGAAATTGACTCTATGCAAAACAAGTTATTAACTATGGATGAGGAAATGACTATCATGACGTTCAATCATAATAATCAGTTGGCTGACATGCAAGCGAATCATAAAGAAGAAATAAATTTCATGCAGCATTACTTGATGGACATAAAGGAAAAGAACCATAAAGTGATAAAAGACATGGAAGAACATCATGCCAGACAAATCGGTGATATAAAGGTTGAACACTCTAGACAGATGGATGCCATTAGAATACAGGTTCAAAGGTTTCAGCAATTGGAAGATGAGAGAAACCAGGTGACATCAATAGATCAGGAGCCTTCTCATTTGTTGCAACGAGCTCCATCTTATTATGAGGAGGTTATTGTTTCGATTGAGAGATGGTTAATTGAAGGTGATCCTGATAGACTTAAGAATGATAAAGATCAGATGCAGGATAAAGAAAGACATATCACGCATACTTCATCTGATAGTTTTGAAATAGAAAGTTCCAGGTCATCAGTAATTGAACCTGCCAGAAAGAAAAAGAGAAGAAGATTTGACGCATCAGACGGCCGTGAGCAGCTTGATTTTCGGATAGGAAAAAGTCCTACCTTATGCAGAATTGGACATGGTACATCCGACAAGCAGCCGACAAATTTGCCTGAAAGCAGGCAAATGCTCAGTATGCACTTTATTGAACACATCTGATGCCATGGGGCATCTTTTGTATCGTATTTCTAACCCTACTCCTTGTTTTTCCGCATTTTAATTTCTGCTTTAGATAGTTAATAAATGAAGAGCTTTTTTCTTTCCTGTGCTTAAAGTATATGATGATTTTTGGATGGACGCTACTTATTTTTGTGTTGTATGGATGCAGATTCTGGATTCTCACATTCCTGCAAGCAGCGACGTGTCCCCAAGTAGAGCCAGATGTTGACCTCTACTGGTCAACTACCCATGCAGTACCCCCCCTTTTTCTTTGCAAGAAAGGGGCAGCACCTGATCAGCGTGTCCGTGCCATCCAGCAGTCATCAGCAGCTTGATCAATCTAATTGTAAACCCAGTCTGCATGTATTAATTGTAAATAATCTTAGCAGATATGAGTCGTGTATGTAAAATTGCCTAGGTGGACTTAACTTTCTAGTGGTAATCTACGTCCTGGAAGGTTTTTTGTCTCACCGATCCATGGATCGGCAGAGTTTTCCTTCAAACCTGACCCCAAAGCCGGATGGATTTTGTCATTAGAACTTTAGGAGAATCCTAGTGTGTTGATCTGCTAGATTATCGTTGTGTCGCAGAGCTGGGTGATTTGTGAGGGTCTGTATTAAAGGGGTTTTCCACCTTAAGATGTAATTTTGTAAAAGTCATCATGAAATGTGTCTTGAGGGTCGAAAAATGTTTTAAATCCCCTCATGAGTCCTAAGTCCTAGGTCCTAGGTGATGTTTCCAAAGGTTTAGTTCAAATGATCCATTTCATAAAATAAATAAAAATAATAAAATAAAAAATAAATTAAAAAATGAAATAAATAAAAAATAATAAAAAATAAAAAAAAAATAAAGCAAAAACCCTAACTAATAAAATAATAATATTTTAAGTGAATAAATCGACGGATGAGATCAAGAGATGTCTTGATCCTCATCAACGGTCGAGATCATTTCTACATGGATCATTTGAACTAGCCGTTGGGCTCATTTCCTTTATATAGGGTCTTAGGGGGTCATTTCAGATGAATTGGATCTGTGGAGTCTAAGACTGAAGAAACTCTCTTGTAAATCAGTTTCTGGTTAATAAAAGAAGACTTTGGGGTCCAAAATATATATATATATATATAAAATTTGAAAAAGCATAAAAATTTTGGAAAATTCTCTCTTATGACGGATTCAGTTATTTTCGGGAATTATCATGTTATATCTTTCATGCTGAGATCTAAAATTTTCAAGTCGAGACACAAAATTGATATCTGGTTAGTAATTTAGGATTCTCATTCATCTTTTCGAAGTTTTCAGTTGCTGGATATCGTTTTGGTCATGTGATTTAGCTGATGACAAATGATTGCTGGTCACGGTTTATTTTTCTATATCATTTAACAAGTAATCATTTTAATAACAATCTCTTAAGGCACTGGTCTGCTAACTAATCAAATCATTTTAGTGCTTATCTTAATCGTGTCTCGTGTCTCCCAACCAACTGGTCGACAGTTGGTCTCATCATCTCACGGGGACTACCCCCCTTAGCCGTGGGAGACATGCTTAAACGGAGGGATCGGGGATCAGAGTGACAGCCCCCGGTCTAAGCATTGTCGTGTCAATCGGCGCGACAACACAATCCACCTCCTTCTCCAAAGGATGAAAATAATTAGCCAGGATAGCATAGTTTCCCAAGTTATCAGATTCATACACAACTTCATTATGAGGCTCCTTGGGATTTTCTATATGAAACTTTCTCTCCAATTCCCTATCTAATCTAACCATGATGCCCTCACTATTAGGGATGGTAGAATAACTCAAATCCATTTGCAAACTACCCCCAATATCAGCTCCCCACTTTCTAGACAATAACATCCCCCAAGCATCAGTGACATCAATCACCACAATATCTATGGTGATCATAATGTCAGGATGTACAACTAAGTGGACTTGAAGATATTTTATCAAACCACACACTTCAATGATCTTTGAATCCATTGCACAAATGTTGTGTTAGGGTCTAGAAATCCTCAAGTTTAATTGATTCATCACTTTCTTAGTCATGACACAAGATGATGCCCTAGAGTCAAACATACAATTATGTAAAATCATTCCATTGACCAGCAAAGTGATGAAAAAAGGTTGGTGGTCTCTGTTATCTCTACACATATCACTACTTTGCAGAGTGATAGGGGCATCCTCATATCTATCCTTAGAAAAATTAGACATTTCTTTTCCATTGGGAGCATCAATGGCTTTCAACAATTTATATCTTTGGGAGGGAATCTTCATGATTTCAGTAACATGAACTAAAAATCCATCCTCCCAAGTCAATATTCAACTTTGATGTGGGTGGGGTGAAATTTTTAATATGATTTCTTTCTTTATTCTTTCCCCTTTCCTTATCCTTAGCTATCTCTAAAATCTGAGTTAATGAAGGCTTCTCTCCATATAACTCAGTGATCCTATCCAAATCTTCAAAAATATTTATACTCTAGGAGGATGGAGACTTTTTATTTATTTTCTGACTGCTCTCCATAACTCCCATCCAATTTTCCAAGGAAAAATGATGCTTGTTTCCAACTACATTGATTTGCTCACTTGTTCCCACCATATCTCCTTCTAGGATCCTTCTTGTATAAGGACAAGTGAGTTCATCATGTATGTCATCACAAGGTCTACAATAAGGCATGGAATCATCAACTAAGTTTGTAAACTCAAGTGGATTAGGTGGCCTATGATCATTGGGAGGTCCTTTATTTTTCCATCTATCATTTCCTCTATTTGGGAATCTCCCACCTTGATTTCTTTCCATGGCCACTAATCGATTTTGGAGAGCATTCATTTGACTGGTGTGATTTGCCTCCATACTCTTGATGAGTTGAGTTAACTCCTTAATAGGATCATGTGTAGTCTCTTCTTTGGCCTTGCCTTTGGAATCATTTGGTTTCGATGGCCCTCTAGTGAAACCAGGAAGTTCAGACTTTTCTGATTGCTTTCTAACTTTTTCCATTTGTAAGGCTTTAGTTTGAGTTACACCTAAATTCACAGGCTCCTTCCTCCTCAACTCATAAGCAGTGTCAACACCAAAAGCATCTGGATATGAGCATAAAAGAAATTCATCAAGAATTTTAACAATAGCATGCATGCTTTTTACTAATCCATTGAATCTCTTGTTAAACTCCTCCATGGTTTCGTTCTCATTTTTCTTCATATTTCTAATGGCGTTGATCAAATGCCTATTTTCCTTCTTCTCTCCAAACTTATCTAAAAATGCAGTTAGAATGGCTTGTAAAGAGTTATATGAGTTAGCAGGTTGCTAAGTGAGCCAATCAAGAGCATACTCTTCTAAAGATAAAACAAAAAGTCTCATCTTCACATCCTCATATTTAGCAGTGTTACACCATTTAAAGATACAAACATTAAAGTTTTTCACATGTGATGTAGCACTAATGGCATTGTTACATTGAAAGGAAGGCAACATTTCAATAGCCTTGTTAGGGATATTGTGAGGATAGCCATTTATGTTAGTGAAGTCACAAGGAGCAAAAAGATCATTCATAATGTTAGGCTCTATTTGTTTTTGAAAAAGCAAATGAATATCAGAAATAGCCTCTTGCCCAAGACTAGCAAGAGCACTACTATGAGAAAGTCTATTCAACCTCTCTCTAAAAACCCTTTTGGGGTCAGGAGAGGGGCTAACTAGACCACTTGAATTTCTCCTAGTAGAGACTTGCAAAATTTGGATTGAGTGGAGTCGCCACTTGAGCAAGAATCTAAATCTAAAGTTCAAAAATGCTAAAACCAAAAGTTTAGTCGATTTCCCAGGTAAAAGAAAGCTTGTCCCCAACAATGGCGCCACAAATCATGACCCTGCCGCCTACACCTACCTACAAGTCAGTGAGAAAAGCCTTCAACCCTACAAGGTGTGGTTGGTGGCAGGGAGCTTAGAGAAGGGGTTGTCACACTAAATCCCTTCTCTCTCTGTTTAAGCTATCTCCTAGGTTAGCTAAGGGTGGTGGTCCCTATTGAAAAGTTAAGTTAAAAAGAGATGTGAGTTTCTAGGAGAATTGTTAGAGTTAAATAGATTATTTCTTTAATATTTATAAGCAAAAACTGATATGAGAAATAACCATCATAAGATAAGCATGAAATACACAAACAACCAGTGCTTTCCAAGTATTTGCTCTTTAAGAAATGAAATTTTATTTTGCTTAAAACAAAGTAGAATGCTTCAAAAATTGAAAGCAAAGAAATCCTGAAATGGAAACAAAGATGACATGAAAGAGTCAAAATGATAATTTACAATTAGTGTACAAGAACTAGATCAAGACATGCGAGTAGAACTCCATAATTGTCTAGTTAAAACAATGCACTAGGTAGCAAATAAAATCCTTGAAAGCACAAGATATTGATAAAAAAAAAATTAATTTAAATTTATGTGATCTTAGTAGGCTAGAGGAAAAAAAACTCCCTCTTTCAAAATCCTTTGCTGAGATCCTTGAGGCAAACCGATTGGGTCCTTCTATTCTTGATCTTGGGAGTTAGTTTGTCTATTGGAGAGCTACCTCACACCCAAGTAAATCCTTCAACCAAATCTAAAGATCTCTACACACTTAGAAAAAGATGTCAGCAATCATAAGATATTAGATTATACAATGGAGGAGAAGGCTAGAGATTTCACCAAAAATCTTCTAGTGCTCCTCTTCCTAGAGTATTCTCTAACCCAAAAACCATACAAGATAACTTGCATATGTTAATCCAAACAAGTGGCAAAATGATAACTAGCATAATCCAACATACATGTAGAATGTAATACACAACAATTGAAATAACATCACCTCAAGAAATGGAAGGAGAACACCAACACAATAATACCCCAAAGTCTCTTTTATTATATGAAAATGAATACAAAATCCAGCAGAGTCACCATAAGCCCCAATAGCTCCTAAAATAACTATGAGAGCTCAAGACTCATATAAATAAGAAAATGGGAGATGATCCCAAGGAAAATTCCAATGACAAGTGTAGCAATGATCAAACAAGTGGCTGATATGACTGTTGTGCATATCTCCGTAGCTGGGCAGCGTATATCCTTTCCTTATGTGCCAAATTTCCTAATTGTTTATTAGTGTGAGAGCTACTTGCCAAGTGCATATATAACTGAAGTAAATGGGAGACAAACTCCCTCAAAATATTTGCTTGACTGTTGTGATAAATCCTCCATTAAATGACAGTTGTGTAGTGTCTCTTGTTGGCCTGCGTTGACTGTTGTAGGTACCTTTTCGCTAGCAGCATGAAGGCTAAGTGGAGTTTAAGGCGTAGACAGCCATCACAAAAACTTGAGTTAACCTCTCTTAACATTCCATCAAAGTCTACGCTGATTTTCTTTTGGAGACAAACATGAGTTAGTGGGGGGACAAAATCTGACGCATGTAGCAGTCTGTCCTCCACTCAATTCTTAGCAAAATCTGTGTTGAAGGAGATGCCAAACTAGGCTGCATATGAAATTAACTGCTCCTTGAGCCTTAGTGGGGGATAAGTGGGAGGCAAGGTTTGTCCTATGTGGCAGTCTTGTCCCCCTTCAACTTTCTCAACCTTTACGAATTCTCTTAAACTGATTTTTACACCTGCTGAGTGGATAATTCGGGACTCTTTTGACTAGTTGTTGACTTTGTCTTTCTAATGTGGCTGCCATGTCATTATTCCCCCCCACAAACTTTAATGTGCACCAACATATTGAAATAAATAAAATTATTTGAACTTTAGCCATATGTAATATTTCAATGTTGCCTCTTTAACTCAACGTTGGACTATTTGACTTGCCACTTGGAACTTTGACTTTGACTTTCCTCCATGTGGTGGGCCCCACATTGCTACTACATCACTTTTGATATTCCTTTAACTTTCCATGTCAAAATTTGATTTATTTTGACAATGGAAAAATCTCTAAATTTTTCCAATTATTCAATTTTTTGAATTTTTTCCTCATTTTTGCCATTATCATTAGGAAAATTGGTTTTTGAGGCACTATAAGTCGTTTTTTGACCCCCAAAATGAGTCTTAGAATAACATTGGGTCTCTGAGGATGAATTTCGAGTAGTCACACGCCCCAAATATTCCCTAAGGCCACTTATTTACATCATTACATAGAAAATAATTAAAAAATCTTGTTTTGCGGGAAATTTTTAATTATTAAAAAATCCTACTTAGACCTAGCCAAATTCCACAAAAAATTTTGTGTAATCTAGTATAGTAATATACATCGACTCTAGACACTAAGATGTGTTAGGGGCTCAACCTTCAAACCGTCACCCCGGCTTTGGGGTAAAAAATGAGTGAAAAAATCTAGAAAATTATCCGCCTTTGAAAAAGAAGGGATAATTAACCGGATAAAAAAAAATCACTCCGAGGTGTACTCATTTTTTGATCGAGTCCCAACATTCTAGGCCTATTACAGACTCAAAAACTCATCATTACTAGTATCACTTGTTACAATTCCCCGCAGGGTGTGGAATTTGGATATAAGAAAGATGATGAGAAGATAGAAGTAGAGTTTAAAAACTCTATTGATTGATGTTATCTAATGGTACAAATGTCCTCTGGATCATCCTTGGGCATGGATTTCCCACTAAACTTAGGAAAAGTGGGTTTTGAGGGTTCAAAACACATTTTTAACCCCTGAAAGTGTGTCATAGTATTAAGTTGAGGGTCAGAGGTGCAAATTTTATTATTAATACCCCATACAACTTCTCTAGACATCATTTATTACATTACAAATACAATTTTTATTGCAATTTCTGTAATGCGAAAAATAAAAAAAATAAAAAAATTAATACCTAGACCTAATCAAATTCTACGATTTTTTTTGTGTGATCTAGTATGGTAATATACATTGACTCTAGACACTAAGATGTGTTAGGGGCTCAACCTTCAAATCGTCACCCCGACTTTGGGGTTGAAAGTGAGTGGAAAAACCTAGAAAATTATCTGCCTCTAAAAAAGAAGGAATAATTAACCAAGTAAAAAAAACACCCAAAGATTTGTTGATTGAGTCCCAACATCCTATGCCTGTTACAGACTCAAAACGCATCATTACTAGTATCACTTATTATAATTTCTCGTAGGGTGTGGAATCTGGGTACAAGAAATATGATGAGAAATAAAAGTAGAGTTTAAAAACTCCGTTGACTGATGATATTTGATGGTACAAGTGTCCTTTAGAGCATCCTTGGGCATGGAGTCTTCATATAATCATCAGGTGCCACTCTAGGTTCAACATGGTCCAATATATATACCTAGGTGGGTACCCTTTCATTAATAGTCATGTCCTTTAGGACATGCCTCCTGAGTATACTAATCATTGTTAACTATTAATTACTAATTATTTACATTCATAACATTTCCTTTCCCTTTAGAAAAGCTTTGTCCTCAAAACTTATTAATGACAAGGCTTGATATATTGTTTTGTCTCGTAATGTCTCTTCATCTTCTCAACTTGTGGAACTATCATCTTCGATGATACAAGATGATAAGAACTTTTCAGTGTGGTACAAAATTGTCTTACTATGAAACTATCTAACCATCCAAAATTAATATTCAATGGAATCTTGCGATCACTAAAAACTAGGGATGAATTGTTATCATTACTAGATTATGGTGACATCGATGTTCTTGTGATCTAGATTGGATCATTATATTGTTTTTCATCCATCACGATGCTTTTAGAGTAGAACATGGAGGAATCAACTCATGGGACCGTTTTTATGGGTTGAACCCAATTTGGAAAAACAAGGTTTGAAACCTTTCGATAGTGTTTTGAGGCATCAAATGACGTTTTTTGGGGGTAAAACTTTGGCTCTTTAGTGTACCACTTTTTCATGTTATTCTACACACAGAGATTTCTAGCATTGTAAGAATTGCATCAACTCAAGTCTATATGCGAATGTTATGCCACTCAGAAGTTAACCTTCCTGTTTTCACCACCATAATTTGAGAGGATTCCACATCAGCTCCCCATTATTCATGAAAAAGGGGTTAGCCACGTGATTATGCTGTAGAAGACTCTAGAAGAGTCAATATTATAACTCTAGTTAAGAGTTGAGGTAGTCAAATCTAACCACTAGTAGGATATCGAGCTATGTTATAACTAGGCCACTAGGAGGAAAAGGTATTTAATTCTTTCGAGTGCATTTGTTCCATAGCTGAGCAAAATAGCCAAGAGGGATAGAAGGTAGCGCACACAGAGATGATTTGTGCACTGTAGTAGCATACAGGCCACAAGCATTACTAACTTTGTACTTGTGAAAATTTCTAAACCCGGAATCCCTTCTGCAGCAAACTGATGTTACTTCTCCTACTTGTTATTCCATACAAGTTAATTATTGTGTTCTACTAGAAATATCGAATTAAATACAATTACGACATTCACTATTTAAAAATAATATGCCGAAACAAGAAACTAAATAGGAAAAAGATACAACAAATGACACAGTTGTTTTTGGACAAATGTCCCCAGAAAAACCCAATGCGGGAAAACGTGTGCAACAGATCTAAGGTTTTTTATTATTAAGTAGAATTTATTATTGAATACAAACTCTGGATGCCTTGTAGGCAATCCAGTACAGAGAATATCACTCGGCAGAAGAAATTAGTGAGATTACCTCACTCTACACTGCAAGTCTCAGCTGATCCGGTAACTGAACCAACGAATCCTAGGCTACCCCTGCGCTTCCCCTACGTAGTCACTACGTAGGCTTGCGTCACTGCCTTTGAGGCACTATGTTAGCTCTCTGCTGCATCGATTTGCTCTGAGGAGCTTCGACTTCATCCCTCCTAGCTCAGAACGTCAAACCCCCAACAAAATCTTAGACTTCTTCTTGGAAGGCATTGTGCTACTCTTTGTGAGCCCTTCCTGGCTTTGAGTCACCCTCACTGGGCACTGCACTGCCTCCTTTGCATCTTTCTCTGCCTCTCTGCTGCGTATTCTTGGCTCCAGAGAAAATCCTCCAACCAAAACTATCTCTGCCCCTCTTTGCGTGATCACCACAAAATCACTGCACTGCTCTCTGGATTAGCAATTCTATATGGCTGATCAACTTTCTGTGTGTTTTCCAAATGACCCTCAAGCCTCCTTAGGTAACCGTCTCGTTGACATTCAACGGCCCAGATTAGAAGCTAATCAATGGCTAAGATCATTTCTACTTGATCCTCGTCTTCTTCTAGAAGTTACACCCACAGTTAGATTAATACCCATTGATTATTTTAATTTCCTAAGTTTAGACTTAGGGACCCATTAAAAATAATTAATTATTTTAATAAAACTGTCTCCAGGTGGAATTTCCCAAAATGATTTCTAGGTTCTTTGGAATACATGTGCCCAAGCCTCCCTACAAAATTTGAGACTTAGAGCACATCCGATGCTACCAGAAATCAACATTCCCTCTTAGCGAGGAATGTGCTCTAGTAATGCAACCTGTTGAAGCATTACTCTGTTCTGTAACATCTCCTTCTGCGTTGTTGATGTCTGACATCCTGTCTACGAACTATTGCGCAAATGTTGCATTTGTACTGTCGCTGACCTTGCCACTGTCAACACTCCATCCGTACTGCAGCTCCCTCTTAATTCTTGCATCCGTGTTGCTGCTGGCATTGCCACTGTCAACACTTCATCTGCACTGCAACTGAAAAACATCCCAAAATCTAAACAAGTGTTCAGCATAGACGCATCTTGATGCTGAAGATCTAACTGCTACTAGTCCCACGCCCCCCTTAAGCCACTGCGTTGTTGCTGCTACTGCATTGTGCCTCCCTGCACTGCTGCAACTCTGCACTACGCTTCTCAGACTTGGCGTTCTAGCCACTACATTTGTCGCTCCAACACTCCTCTGCACCAACTGACATTGGTCCATCCTACTACTTCTGATCTGGGCTCCCGTAGCAAGGAATTGATCTGAGAGGTGGGCTCCTCAAGGATCCTGCCCATCTGTAGCTTTTTTGAACTACAACTCTAAATCAGCCCACCTCCCTCCTGGAGGTATCTCGGTTGTCATGGCAAACTCATCCTCCTCAATCTTTGCGGGTGCAGCCTTCAGATCGTGCTTCTCATCTTTGTCCTTCTTCCTGAGAGGACACTGTGTTGCATAGTGACCCATTTCACCACACCTGAAGCATTTGATCTTCGAGACGTCCTTCTTTCGCCTTTGCTACTCCTGCTGCCCCTTGGATGCAAGGGTTGCATTCTCTTCCTTCTCCTTGGGCTTCGACCCACTACTGCTGCTTCTGTCAAGCTTACACTTAGCTAGATCTCTCCCCAACTCTTCCTACTTGAGAGCTGCCCACATACTATCCCAGTCTGGAAAGCTACCCTGCCCAAGATGCTCTGGACAAAGACTTGGCACTCTTCTGAGACTGAATTTAGGGCCAGTCTCACCATCTTGGAACCTTGAGATGTAGACCCCATAGCTGTTAACTCATCCCAAGTCTCCTGAACAATGTTACTTGGGAGCGGGAGCGGAAGCGGGGAGCGGGAGCGGAAGCGGGAGCGGGAGCGACCATTTTCAAAAGCTCCCGGTTTGGGAGCGAATCCCGGAGCGATTTTTTAAAAATATATATATTTTTTATATTTTTTAATTTTTGATACATATATGTCAACAAAAACATGTAAAATGATGAATTAGATATAAAAAACATAAAAAAGCATAGATTGAACCATATAACAACAATCATCTAGAAGTTATAATCTTCATCAACCACGTCCGCAAGTTAGTAACATAGTAACATACAACATATTGAGTCTCATGATTCATCAATCTTAAAGTTTCAAGCTTTCAAAATTCAATATATAACATTTATCATCATTGATCACCAAAGTTGTACTTGTAAGCTAAGTGTAACCATTACAACAAATAATATCTAACATGAAATGAAATGTTATAAAATGAAACGAAATGAAACAACTTTCAACTTTCATGAAGCATCATATTCATAATTCATTACTAATGAGTTATAATTGCCAACTTCAAACTTAAATTGTCATATATTGTTTAAAAAAATATCATAATAAATATGAAAGAGTCAATAGTTATAAAAGCTACTAGAAACTAGAGAAGAGAAGTAAATCTATTATCTATTTCTTATGCTTGGGCCTCTTGCCACCACGAGAAATGTCTAATTTTTTAGTCTTGTTGCAAAATCAGGATCTTTGTCATTAATATCACCCTCCAAGCATTAATATCCAGAGGTATCTTTGTCATTACCTTTGTATCTGTATAGGGATCTTTGTCATTAATATCACCCTCTAAGCATTAACATAAGATAGAAAAAGCATAGCATGTCAAGTCAAGATTTTGTTTGAGTGATGCGTACATTTTTAGAAGGGTCATGATAGAGGAGTTCGACAACCAATGTCACTAACATCAAGGTACATAGAGGGATTGGTACTCTTGATTAAATATGAGTTCCATACCCTAATACATGACAAAATTCAATGGAAACATTGCAATCCCCCAATCCTGAAATCCTGAAAAACTGATAAGTCTGCTGGATTTTGAATGAAATCTAAAATTCTACTTTCTCCATATGAAATCCAATGAGGACGAAACCACTCTCAAACATCCTGAGTCATTTCATGGTAATGTTAAAAATTTAAGTAAAAGGATGAAAATGAAAATTAAAGAAAATGTCACTTTTACTTTAAGAATTTAACATTACCATGAATAGCATATCAATACTAGGGCCTAGACTTGATCATTAAGTTGCCCCACTCAAAAACTATTTGTTTCTTTCAAAAAAAATTGCATTTCGAACATTACTACAAAAAAAAAATGCAAAAAAGGCAAAACGCTCCCGAAAACGCTCCCGAAAAGGCAGGGAGCGAATTTTTTTTTAGGGAGCGCGCTCCCGAAATCGGGAGCGATTTCGGGAGCGCGCTCCCGACCCGCTCCCGCCCGGAGCGCGGATCGGGAGCGGGAGCGAGAGGGGGGGGGGCGCTCCCCCGCAACACTGCTCCTGAAGCTTCGTGAGGAATGGATCAATGCGCTCCCCCTTCTACATCTGTGCAAATCTCAGTGGTCTAAATACATCTTTCACTGCTCAAAAGATCCCTGAAACAACATAGACAACACATCCCACATCCACTTAGTAGTCCCTCTGCTAAAAATGTGACAGACCACATGATCCTTCACTCCATCGAGGATCATTCTCTTTGCGTTCGCCATTTCTCCCTTGTGCTTCTTGAGCGGATCTAGAGCCATGGGCTCAGCCACCACGCTGTTGACGTAGGCCTTGAAGAAAATGCTCATTTAGAAGGCACAACATCCTCGCCTTCCAGATCACATAGTTGGATGCCCCATCCAACTTGTCATGATCTCTCAACCCACTAATTGCCATCTCCTCCACGAAAATGTCGAACTGCTCCTCCTTGCCTCTTACTGTTGCTGCTAAGGCAATAAGAAAACGGACTTCTTGGCGGGAAGTCTACTGAGGAAAAATTCCCTCATCGTGCTTCTCCTCTCTTTTTCGACGTCTTTCAGCCCAATAATCTGCCTATTACATCCCACCAGCTCTTTCCTCACACTGAAGCTCTGCGCTGCTCTATCTAGCATAGCAAAATTTCGGTCTGGAAGACATCCCTCTCTGTCAAATCACTCAGAGAGAGACTTTCCCCGAAAATTCAACCCTCCTAGCTTGGACTGCGCAATCCCGTTGGGTATTCAAACTGCTGCTTTCTGCAGCTATTCAACCTCCTTCTATGTTCAGCGTTGGGTTCTTTGGCACTACTCTTCTTGTTTCACCTGCAGCGTTGACACCATGTGAAAATTCCTAAACCCAGAATCCTTACCGCAGCAAACTGATGTTACTTCTCCTACTTATTAATCCATACAAGTTATTTACTGTGTTCTACGGTAAATATCGAAGTAAATACAACTGCAACATTCACTATTTAAAAATAATATGTTGAAACAAGAAACTGAAAAGGAAAATGATACAACACAATGACACAGTTGTTTGTGGACAAATATCCCCGGAAAAACCCAATCCGGGAAAATCGGTGTAGCATATCTGAGGTTTTTTATTATTAAGAAGAAGTTATTTCTGAATACGAACTTTGGATGCCTTGCTGGCAATCCAGTATAGAGAATATCACTCGGCAGAAGAAATTAGTGAGATTACTCACTCTACACTGCAAGTCTCGACTGATCCGGCCGCTAAACCAATGAGTCCCAGGCTAACTTTGAGCTGCCCCTACACAGTTACTGCGTGGGCTTGTGTCACTGACTTTGAGGCCCTGCATCACCTCTCTACTGGATCGATTTTCTCTCAAGAGCTTCGACTTCAGCCCTCCCGACTTAGAACGTCAAACCCCTAGCAAAATCTCAGACTTCTGCTTGGAACGCACTGCGTAAGCCCTTCCTGGCCCTGCATCACCCTCGCTGGGCACTACACTACCTCCTTTCTGTCTATCTTTGCCTCTTTGCTGTGTATTCTTGGCTCCGAAGAAAATCCTCCAACCAAAGCTATCTCTGCCCCTCTCTACATTATCACCACGAAATCACGGTGTTTCTCTCTGGCTTAGCAATTCGATCTGACTGATCAACTCTTTGTGTGTTTTCCAAATGACCCTTAAGCCTCCTTAAATAATCTTCTCGTTGACATTCAACGGCCCAGATTAGAAGTTAATCAATTGTTAAGATCATTTCTACTTGATCCCTGTCTTCTTCTAAAAGTTACACCCACAGTTAGATTAATACCCATTAATTATTTTAATTTCCTAAGTTTAGACTTAGGGACCCATTAAAAATAATTAATTATTTTAATAAAACTCTCTCTGGGTGGAATTTCCCAAAACACTTTTTGGATTCTTTGGAATACATGTGCCCAAGCCTCCCTGCAAAATTTGAGACTTAAAGCACATCCGATGCTACTAGAAATCAACAGTACTTGCAACCATATTTCCATTCAGAGAAAGAGAGCGGAGTGGCCTCACCTTCCAGATGGGTTTTTCTCCTGAAAGGGTTTCCCAGAGCATATCTTGTGTCCAATGTGTGTGTGAGCTTTTATTTTTCCATTCTCTATTTTCTACATAATTTTAATTCGCCTGCATGCACTATTAACAATAGATCTAGGGATCCAAAAATCTAATAAAACTGCAATAGTGTAAAGTTTCATTTATTTAATATAATATTATCAGATCTGTTGTAACAAATTGTCCAGTGGAATATCCACGGCAGTTTATGGATCATATTGGTATCAAAGCAGTTTTCTTTGGGAATATTGTGAAGATTTGTAGGGGATCTAGATCGGTTGGGCCAAAAGTCATAAAACCCTAATCATGGCAAACGAATATGTGAATAACCCTCATGATCATGGTTGGAACAACAACTCAGTGATGTAAACCGTAATGTAAATCGCCTCATGGCGACCCTAAGCAATAAGCTTGAGATATTTGGAGAAGATGGGGGTTCAAATGCAGAGGATAAATCAGAAGGGGAATTAGGGGATTAAGAAGAAATCAAGAATTAGTTGAAGAAAGAACCCATAAAAGATCAACCTAGTTCGAGTGTCGTGAATCAATCACAACCCTTATTTAAAATGGAATCAGAGGTTGATATCAAGTCATACCACAACGAGATCGACGCTCTGAAGCTAAATCACTGGTTGCAGCAACTAGAAGTGTATTTCAGCGTCCATCAAATTGAGGAAGAATAAAATATCTCATTTGCGCCGCTGAAATTAGAGGGCCATGCGTTGAATTGGTGGGAGAGTCACACGGAGACCCTGAGCTTGGAGGGAGAGCCTCGAGTGACTAAGTGGTACGATTTTAAAACCCTCATTAAGTCAAAGTTTTACCATATTGGTTACGTAGAGGACCAATGGATTTGATGGCACTACTTCAAGCAAAAGCTAGGGAAAAGTGTGCAGGAGTACACCACAGAGTTCATAATGATGGTTGTAATGTTGGGTATCTCCCCAAAGAACCCCAATGTACTCCTCAAGTATTTGGGGGTTCTACACCACCATTTGTGGGAGCAAGTGATTTTGTTTAAGCCCAAATCAGTGGATGAGGCTTGTGTACAAGAACAATACCTGGAGAACATAGGCCTAAAGATAGCGCAATCAAGTGGATCAAAGCAGAAGGGGCAACGAGACGCTTCTAAGGAGGGGAAGAAGAAAAAAAAGTGGGAAACATTATAAAGACGGCAGCCACATCACACCAGTGCAAAGATCCCAATAACCACTGCAACGTTGACACCAATACAGAGGAGAAGTGTTGGAAGTTGCATCCAAGGCTAAACCCAAAGAACAAAAAAGAAAGATAATAAGAAGAGAAAAAAATGACCAAACTCTTCCATATAAAGATATAGGTCAAGAAGACAAAGATTGATGCTTTGTTTGATTCAAGATCCCAAGCGAATCTCATTGTAGCAGAATTGGTCAAGAAGTTGGGTGTGGAATCTCGTGATCATCCAAACCCATATCAATTGGGATGGGTAAATACGGATGTAGAGCTAAAGGTAACAAAAAATGCAAAATTAAATTTGCCTTCAGTGCTGATTTTATTGATGAAGTAAAACTAGATGTGGTTCCCCTTGATGTATGTGGAGTCCTTTTTGGGAGTCTTTACATGTACATGCGAAATGCAATATTCATACGGAGAGCCAACCAGTATCGACTCATCAAGGATGGAAATTTGTTCATCATCAACACACACAAAGGCAAGTCGAAAATTTCACCGGTAAGTGCCAACCAAGCCAAGAAATTGATTAGTTCTAGAGCAAGAAGTATGTTTTATTATTTTTAAGAGAAAATCAATCCGTAGAAGAGTCAGTAAGAGGCGAGGCATCCATGGACGGGTGTACTAAGAAACAGAAAAAACAACTAGAAGAGTTGTTACAGGCATATAGGGATGTGTTTCGAGAACCTAAAGGTTTACCACCTAAGAGAGAAGTGGAGCATGTGATTATGCTATGGCCAGACTTCCCATTGCCAAACATTGGGTTGTACAAGCAGTCTGTTATAGAAGCAAGTGAGATGAAGAAATAGTTGCAACAGCTACTGGAACAGGGTGTTATTCGACCAAGTACATCACCATGTGGGTCACCCATCATCATTGTGCCAAAGGAGGGGACTTGGTGGATGTGTATAGATTACAGGGCGTTGAACAAAATCACGCTCAAGAATAGATACTCCCTGCCCAGGATAGATGATTTGTTGCATCAGTTGCAGTAAGAAAAGCAATTCACCAAGCTAGACTTAAAGTCTGGATATCACCAGGTTTGAGTCAAAGAAGAAGATACATGGAAGACTTCCTTCAAAACCAAGCAAGGTTTGTATGAGGGGTTACTCATGCCATTTGGCCTACAATGCACCAACTACGTTCATGAGATTAATGAATGGTGTATTGCGTCATTTTATAGATTCTTTTGTTAATGTCTATTTGGATGATATACTGGTATACATTGCTACCTGGGAAAAGCACATCTCTCATTTGACGCAGGTGCTAGAGACATTAAAGAAGCACCAACTACTAGCAAATATCAAGAACTATGAGTTTGCACAATAGTCGTTGGTGTATCTGCCGTATGTGATAGGTGGAGGAGAGTTGAAAATAGATCCTACCAAGATGGAGGCCATCATGAAATGGTCGGTGCCTACTAATGTTACTGAGGTCGGGAGTTTCATTGGGGCAACACAGTACCTGAGGAAATTCATAGCCTCATTTTCAGCGGTAGCAACACTGCTCCATGCCATAACAGCAAGTGGCAAGATTTTCTAGTGGGGAAAGGGTCAGCAGAGGGCTTTCGAGGAGATAAAGAAGAAAATCAGTCAAGCACCAGTTATGGCATTACCAAACTTGCAATAGCCCTTTGAAGTGGAGATAGATGCGAGTGTCATGTCCCTTCTCAAACACACTTGTAATAAGGTGTTGCTACACAATTTTGGTTAAGGAAGAGAACCCATCATTTTCGACTTAGGGACTTAGGAGGAAATTCGACTTAATTTGATTGCTAATGGAATGTTGGGGCCACCCACATGGGAATTCAAATTGGCCCATTCGAATGGCTTGGAGGGAAAGTCGAATAAGTGGATGGAGGGGCCCACATGCAGCAAGGGTGGCCCAAGGAGTTGTAAGGAGGGAGCAACTCTCATTTTGGGATTCATTCATACATCTTGCAAACAAAATCACTTGATTGTTCACTCTGCTATTTAACTAAGTCAACCAGTTGTTTAGCCACGAATCTCTCAAGAGGGAAATTCGACCTCTACTTAGGGGGACCATCCGTGCCCGCCCTAGAGAGGCAGTTCTACAAGGATTTTAGGAGTTCCGGGGCAGTGAGATAGCACCACCAACCAACGTAGAGCAGGGAGTGCGTATTTCTGGGCAGCCAAAGAATACGTAGAGGGAGATAGAGGCCAGCAGAGATCAGATTGTTTGTCGGAGAATTAGAGAGATGAGATAGCAGCAATAGATCAACATTCTCGCTGAGTTTTACAGCTAGCAGAGCCAACATTCTAGCAGTTCAAATCGTTGGACTAGGGGACAACACAAAGGCCACTCAACAATTTTTCGTGGAGCTTAGGAGCAGGTGTCTTAGGCCAAGAGCTCACCCAGGAAGTTAGGGATTGGATAGCAAGGGTCAACCCAACACTTTGGGGGCATTTCCGAGAGGATTTACAAGCAGTTTTCAGCAGGCCAAGTTTTGCAGTTGTAGTTGAGGTTAGGCTCCAAGGGGGTCGAATTTAAGAAGTATAAACCAGCCAAAATCCTTTCTGAGTTTTTCTGGGCCTTTTACAAGGATCCCAAATATAAAGTTTCATAATTTTCTGAGTACCGGAGATGGGGTTTTAAGCCGTATCTTTGCAGCAAACAATGTAGAATAGTTGGGATTTAATAGTGTCTTTGGGGGTCGATTTTGGGAAGTCCAAATCGGGCCAAACTATTTTTGGGTTTTGTGGGTTTTGGCCAAGGAGTTTGTGACTGAAGTTTCATCATTTTCTAAGCACCAGAGGAGGAGTTTCTTGCAGTCCCTTTCCAGGCAGCAATGAAGTTTTCTAGGCAGCGCAAAGCATTAGAGGAGCAGTCATTTCTAGCATTTGAGATCATTGTATTATCACTTGGGTTCTGTCACGCTTGCCATTGAGGCAAGCCCAGGTGCATTCCTCCATACTATTGTACTTGCTCCATTGATTAATAAAATGGCTCAACTGGTTCTTAATTCTAGAGTTTTTATGAGCATTTGTTGATTGTTTAAAATTTTTGTGTTGTAAATCATTTTTGCTTTGCATATCACTATTTATTTAAGTTTGGAACATTACAGTGGTATTAGAGCATGATATTGGCCTAACTATGGGAAATTAGCCAAAAGATCATGGAAGCTTTGGGTATGAGTGCGCAGTGACGGGTGAAACCAGAGACAAACCCATTGGGTAGAATTCATTGGGATGATGAGAGGTTGGCCCAGTTGAGGAGAGTGACAGACCAAACCCATCCTCACCTTTACAACAAAGACATTAGAGGTGAGCAGGTCGTGAGGGTGCAGCCATCTACATCGTGTGGGGAAAGTCGACCAGATCAAGGCACCATATCTCCTAAAAAGGAGAAAACAGGACAAAGACGGTTAGAAGGTGAGACCAAGGGGTGCTTTTGCTGGTGGAGACTTGGCTTTAGATATCAAGAGCCTAAGGAGGAGGTTGATCATGATGCTGAGAGCCCACAGGGTGGTGAGGAGCACATTGATATACCCGTTGTGATGCAGGAGTCACTTTTATTAGAGACCTATTTGATAGCCCCAGTTGACACCCTAGTGGAGAGGATAGAGCCTACTCGCATAGAGCCATTTGTTGAGGGGGTGCCATCCCTAGACGAGATGCCAACAATTATTGAGGTATCTAGAGCCTTGACTGAGTTTATAGGTGATAGATGCCCATGACAGTTCCATCAGTTTCAAGCTGACCTTCCAGCATTAAAAAGGAAGGCCACATTAGTGCGAGAGGTGATTCTGCAGCAGAACAAGGAGTTGGAGGGCATGAGAGCAATTTGTGCCAAGTCCACAGCGAAATTGACTCGCGTTGGGGAGCAGTTGGATTCCCTACTGGTGTAGCTAGGGAGATAGAGCTACCTAGTTGTATGTATTGACCAAGGTAGCGAGATGAGATGACCTGAGTTGCACAGGGTGCAACACCCGCATGTTGGGGTTGTTCTATGAGCAGGAGTGCGTGCATTCAATCCTTCTCTTGGGGTTGGGTGGCGAGAGATTCTGAGTTGGTACCCGGTGGAGTGGACTATGGAGATGGTAGTGGACCCAGGTGGACCTCAACAAGAGTTTCCAAGCACTGGGGATGCTGGAAGCCTTGACTGGCATTGGGATCCGAGAGGGACTACCTATCATTTCCCATGTATGCTGGTTGAGTACAACCGGGATGGTGCAGTTGACATAGCAGTTGAGCATGCACATTCGCTAGGGGAGTCTCGGTCAGCACCAGTGGCCGACTAGTTTATGGACAAACTCTTTTTGTTTTCTTGGTATGGCATTTGTACACGGGATCAATGGGTGATCAACATACTCTGGCAAGAGTTTGTTAGAGGAGGTGGCATTAGCAGGCCACCAAACGGTGCCTTGCATGGCGCTGGAGGCTCTTCACTTTTGTGCGGGGCACAGAGGACGCAGAGGAGCGGCGCAGTGGTGGCATCACTACTGACACATAGGGAGAGTCACTTCTCGAATCCCTCAGGGGGGATTTGGAGGGAAGATCCATTCATTGGTGGGGATGATGATGCGATGGTGGGGGTGATGATATTGATCGGGTGTGGCCTAACACATAGAGACATAGCTCTAGGTCATCATATCCAGGGATGTGTGGGAGCATCTAGCATTGAGCAGTGGTCTATAGGTGGGCATGGAGATGCATGGTGGTGTGTTGTAGTGTGTTGGACTACGTTGCGGAGTGGGAGTGCCTCACATCATAGTGAGTACATGCGGGGAGTGACAGGTGCAGTGAAACAGGTAGGAAGTAGGATAGTACAAGATGACATTGTTGCAGCCGAGGGTATCCAACAGTGTACAGGTGTAGGCCGCAGTGTCCAATGGCATTTCCAGGAGTACTGGGATGATTGATGGTATGCAGAGGCGTATGGTGCCGCACAACGAGGTCTTGGACTGTTGCCTCCAGGGACACCCATGGACAGAGATACTGGGCATACCTTTGGGTGTAGTTTACCCATGATCGATGGGGACACATATGAGCGATACTTGATGGTATCCGCAGGGACTCACACACCTAACCCTCTTCTACGTCACTTACATGAACTGGCGATCTAGTTGTTGTCCTTTGACACTCTGGGCACGAGTAGCAGGGGATGGGGAGCTCACCCTAGATATTTGGATGACACTTGGTGCGATAGAGGGGAGACTTTTCAGCAGCGGCATCAAGTTAGTGCACGAGTTGACAGCCACAGGTCGAGGGATGAGGTGATCACCGATAGGGATGACATATCATTCATCACTGATCCTATGCATGGGGAGCTGGTCACATGGGAGAGATGTTTCACTCTTCCACAGGGCATGTCTGGACCATGCATGAGCAGAGGATACCGTGTACGGCTGAGATGTCCAGTATGTATCTGGGTTCCCGATAGTCTATCGACACATTCTCCAGGGGAAGGATAGCCAAACTAGTGGCGATGGTTGGCAAGAGCAGGATGGATCTGCATACAATGAGTCGATTGCACGTATCAGATACCCATCTATTGGTTGTATTTAGGGGGTATCTATTTGGCACACGTGGTTTCTTGTGGTCATCAGTACTACACAGTGGCAAGCAGCAAACAATTTAGCATGCCTCAGATTAGTTCATGATGTATGGAGCCTATATATGGGTGGCATGCAGGGACTAGAGATAAGGGCCAAAGGGATTCCATCGATTATCAAGGCTATGCCGCAGCAGGTCTGCCTATGGGATGCAGGGGTTCAGTTGATCAATAGATCACTCGTGATGAGCGGAGTCATGGCAGAGAGATATAGTTTGCTCTTGGGATGTCACATGGGGGTTCACAGAGGGTTTCATTATATGGGGAGGCAAACATTCTCTATTGCTACACAGGTTCAGAGTTAGATTTGGATGGGTAGGCCTTGGTGCCATGGAGATGCCCAGGCAAGATGTGTCTCGCCTCTTTCAGTATTCTACCATCGAGTTCCAGGAGAGGAGGATACTATCTGCGTACGATGGGGAGTATGACATAGTCAGAGTAGCGCAGCGTCAGCATGGTGGCACCACTCTGCAACTAGTAACGAACTGGGGTGTCATAGCTCTTCACATCTCAATAACCTTTAGGGATGCGCCGGCTACTGCAGGGGGAGATCATACAAATCTTCCATTGGGCTTTAGCAAGTCACTGATGGAGCAAGGGACTTCTAGTACTTGCATCGGGCAGGATAGTGAGTGGAGCGAGGGGAGCTTCATGTTGGACAGGATGGCCTAGGATCTTGGTATTGAAGGATTCTTTCATATCAGGACAGTGCAAAAGTCAGGGACAATTCAGTGGCACATTTGGGACCCTGGCACATTTTGCAATGACACTGGGGAGCAATAGTTAGAGAGGATGCTCGTTCAGGCATTGCTTAAGGACAAGCGATTTTGGAGCATTGAAAGAACTTGCCGGATGAGGATGCCACATGGGAGAGTGAGCACAAATTGGAGCACCCAGCTTTGAGGTTGCTTGAGGGCAAGCAACATTTGGGAGGGGAGGACTGTCATGTCCCTTCTCAAACACATTTGTAACAGGGTGCTGCTACACAATTTTGCACAATTTTGGCTAAGGAAGAGAACCCATCATTTTCGACTTCGGGACTTAGGAGGCAATTCAACTTAATTTGGTTGCTAGTGTAATGTGGGGGCCACCCACATGGGAATTCGAATTCGCCCATTCGAATTGCTTGGAGGGAAAGTCAAATAGGTGACCCAAGGAATTATAAGGAGGGAGCAACTCCCATTTTGGGATTCATTCATACATCTTGCAAACAAAATCACTTGATTGTTCACTCTGCTGTTTGGCTGAGTCAATCGGCTGTTTAGCCATGAATCTCTCAAGCGGGAGATTGAACCTCTACTTTGGGGGACCATCCGTGCCCGCCCTAAAGAGGCAGTTCTACAAGGACTTCAGGAGTTCTGGGGTAGTAACATAGCACCACCAACCAGCGCAGAGCAGGGAGTGCGTATTTATGGGCAGCTAGAGAATATGTTGAGGGAAATAGAGGCCAACAGAGATTAGATTGTTTGCCGTAGAGTTAGAGAGACCAGCGTTCTTGCTGATTTTTACAGCCAGCAGAGCCAACATTTCAACAGTTCCAATTACAGGGCTAGGGGACAGCGCAGAGGCCACTCAGTAGTTTTTCGTGGAGCTTAGGAGTAGGCGTCTTAGGCCAAGAGCTCACCCGGGAAGTCAGGGATTGGATAGCAAGGGTCAGCCCAACACTTTGGGGGCATTTCCGGGAAGATTTACAAGCAGTTTACAGCAGACCGAGTTTTGCGGTTGCAGCTAAGGTTGGGCTCCAAGGGGTCGAATTTCAGAAGTCTAAACCAGCCAAAATACTTTCTGAGTTTTTCTGGGTTTTTTACAAAGATCCCAAATATAAAGTTTCATAATTTTCTGAGCACCAGAGGTGGGGTTTTAAGCCATATCTTTTGCAAAAAATAGTGTAGAATTGTTGGGGATTGAGTAGTGCCTTTGGGGGTCGATTTTGGGGAAGTCCAAATAGGGCCACACCATTTCTGAGTTTTTTTGGGTTTTGGCCAAGGAGTTTGTGGCTGAAGTTTCATCATTTTCTGAGCACCAAGGAGGAGTTTCTTGCAGTCCCTTTCCAGGCAACAATGAAGTTTTCTAGGCAGCGCAGAGCATTAGAGGAGCAGTGATTTCTAGCATTTGAGATCATTGTATTATCACATGGGTTTTGTCACGCTTTCCATTGAGGCAATCCTAGGTGCATTCCTCCATACTATTGTACTTGCTCCATTGACTAATTAAATGGCTCAATTGGTTCTTAATTCCAGAGTTTTTATGAGCATTTGTTGATTGCTTAAAATTTTTGTGCTGTAAATCGTTTTTGCTTTGTATATAACTATTTATTTAAGTTTGGAACATTACAGTGAGTGAGTATGCTATGGGAGCAGTCTTAATTCAGGGAGGAAGGCTTGTATGCTACCATTTTGAAGTATTTCATGGGGCAGTTCTTAAATACCCTACCTACAACAAGGAGCTCTATGCCCTAGTGCAAGTTGTGAACAAATGGAAGCACTGTTTGATGGGAAAGGAGACAGTGATCCACACAGATCAACTAGCCATTACAGTACTTGCAAGCCCAGAGTAAGCCATAGTAGACCAGAAATTACAAGTGGATGGGATTTCTACAACAGTTTCATTTGGTGATCAAGTATAAGAAGGGCAACACAAACAAGTTGATCGATCATTTTGGGAACACAAGTCATTTATTCCTTGTCTGAATGATATGGATTAACAGGCTGGTTGAGATGTCTACTTTTATGATTTGGTTGTCGATAAGGAGTTCTTGTGATTTGGTTTCCCCATGTCCTGTTAGTGTCGATTTCTTGATTTACTTGAAGTACTTGATTTCATTCACGTACTAAAGTTTCTTGGTTAAACGTTGGATTTTCACATGAAATTTATGTCATTTGAACTGCAACATCTAAATATGTTTTTACTTCAACTAGTTTGTCATTTTCTTGAATTATGATATTGACTAGATTAGTGTTTGTTCCATTTTCTTCAACTTGGACTGTTATGTCTAAAGACTTCGATGCTTCTTTCGTGATAAGTTCTTCTAATTCGTTTTTCAATGATTTCTTATCATATTTAAGTTTCTTGATTTGCATGAGTAGCTTTTGATTGTGATTCTTAATATGTGGAAGTTCAACGCTTTCTGGATTGTTGAATTTATTCTTAGTGTCCCCCTCATCTTTTAGACTTTTGATTTGTTCTAATAACAATTGATTAAGGTTTTTAAAGCATAAATTTTCCTCTTCTTATTCTGATAGGTGCGACTTGAGTTCTTTCTTTGTGACCTTAGCCTTCTTGACTTGCGCAAGTAATTTTTCATTGTGGTCCCTAAGGCGAGAAATTTTTGTCCTTTCCTATTACTTCCTTATAATGCATATCTTCAAGATCTTTATATTTATGTTGTGATGCCTTCTTGTTTTGATGGCATTTGGCTATTTTTCCTTCTAAACTTTTAATAGGTGAATTCTTTTGATCTTCCAACTACAATTTCCTGGTACACTAGATTACATCGTCTTGTAAGAGTGATGTTGGGTGTTCAACTTGCAACTTGCATTTTATTTTATCCAATTGTTTATTAAAATGTTTTTTGTCGCTCAAGTGTCACCATTTGTTGTTTTATCCCTTCATGAAACATCATATCTCCTTTTGACGATTGTTTTTGTGCGTCACTTTGATATTCAACTAAAGTAAAAGTTTTTTAACATTTTGTGCAGACGACATTTTGATTTCTAAATGACTCTCGACAATTAGTATATCCCTCTAAACAAAAAGGACATTTTGAAAAAAAAACAGGGTTTCTTATGAAATGCATCTTTTTGCTTTTTCTTGACTTTTTAAACTCAATTATTTACTTTGAACCTTTTCCTTCAACTTCAAACTTTAAGATATATATGTTTTCTAATTTCTCTTTACTTTACCTTTTCATATAAAATGATTTGTTTTTCTTTTTTAAAATATATACATTGACTTCTTTTTAAATGGCCAAAGGCTTGATGGAAGAATGGAGAAAGTCCAAAAAAGGTGTAGCAAAATGGTTAAACCGTAATGACAGCGGTTAGGATCGAAGAACTTAACTCTAATACCAAATTCAATGAACAAAGTTTGTATAAGCAACATAACATTCAGAATATAAGAATGTCCATCATGGGACGAATAATATATTTATATAAGAATGTTTGAATACAAGTGTTATGAGATTCTTACAACTGAGGGTCCCATATATATACCTAGGTGGGTACCGCTTCATGAACAGTCATGCCTTTTGAGACATGCCTCCTCAGTATGCTAATTATTGTTAACTATTAATTACTAATTTTTTATAGTCATAACAAACATTCTCAGCAAGTCATTGCCAAGGGGAAAATATATCTACTTTAGGGATAAGATGGGAGTGGTGAGAAACACCTTCCTCGGTAAGAGGAAGTGTTGAAAAAGATACCAAGAAGGTGTTTCCTAGTTCTTTTTTCCTAAACCTAGGAAAACAAGTGAATCCACCTGTTTAGTGTGACCTTATGATATCATCAATGTCATGTGACTCTTTAGTCACTTTATGAGGTCTAAATGTGTTGGAAAATGTAACCAGGTTCAGTCTTCATAATATTCTATGTATTATTGATTTTATGTATTTGATGTAAACGAGAGAAAATTTGTTATTATTATTATATAGCATGGGTTTCATGCTCTAGAACAATTTATTTGTAGGTAAAGCACCCATTTGTGCTCCTATGGTTTTGTCATAGAGTCTAGGAGTCAAAAGAGTCATTGTTAATAGACCCCTGGGAATTTTGTATCAAGTCAAAAGAATTTATTTGAGTCAATATTGTGTCAAAAGTCCCTCTAAGACCAAGTCGGTCTGCAAGAGAACAAGTCACCCTGCAAAGAAGAACTCTGTCTCAATAGGGGCAATTCGCATTCCTAGAAAGCCTATATATAAGATGCATTCGACCTCATTTGAAGCACATCCAAGATGTTCGATCACAAGAAGAAGAACAAGAAAGAGAATCAAAGAACAAGTCAAAGACTAGAAGACAACAAAATCAAAGTTTTGGGTCAATCTCTCTCACACATAAGAAGGGGAATCTAGGGTTTCTGCAGAATCAAGGACGAAATTTTAGATCTCCAAGGAAGGCTGAAATTTGTGATCAAAAGGAAAGACACCTCATTTATGTGTCAAGGAAATAAGAATCAAGCCAAGCGATGGGGAAAAGGGACCTAAAATAGCCTATCCATCTCACAGTGCGAAGTTGCAGCTACTGCAAAGGGGCCGAAAAGTTGCAGACTTGTAGTGAGGGCTAAAATTGTTGCTAGGGGTCGAAGTTTCAAAAAGTTGTTGGGGTCGAGGTTGCTGGAAGAAAAAAATTTGTTGCTCATCTACAAAGAAGGTTGACTTGGTCTTGGAGGGGTCTCAGTCTTGCGTCTATAGGTCTTGGAATTCATCATTTGAAGATTCTATTTGAACAATAGAATTACTTGTGGGATTTCCTCTCTAGGAGAGGTTTTGGCCATAGCTAGCAGCCTATATCTTGTGTCCACTTGTTCTATTGATCTTCATGTTTTGGTAGTTGTTTGATGATAAGAACACTATAATTAAATAAAGAAGAAGCTAATTATAAATACTACAAGTTGAATTAAAGAACATCACAAGTAGTTATCAAAGTAAAGAGAAACTGTTGATTTGAGGTAGCATCAGATGTGCTCTAGCCATGAAAATTGGCGGTGAGGCTAAAGCACATGAGATCTCCAAGACTTAGAAATGGTTTGGGCAGATTCTTCCTGGTTTAAGAGATATTAAAATAATTAACATTTTTAATGAAGTCCCTAAGTCTAAACTATTAATGGGTATTAATATAAAAATGGGTTAGAAGGTTCCAAAAGACATGGATCAAGCTAAATCTAATCTTAGCCGTTGATTAAAGATGTAATCTCGGTCGTTGAAGGACCAACAGGAAAAGTATAAGACTAGGCTTGAGGGTCAATTGGAGGGCACACCAGAGTGATCAGTCATTCGAATTACTAGATCAGGGTTTGCTAAGTAAAGTCGAATCAGTGATCAACAGCAAGGGGCAGTGACTACTGGACAGAGAGGCAGATATAGTGCCGAGAGACCGGCAGAGAGGCAGACGCAGAAGCCAGAGCAGGCCACGCAAAGCCAGAAGGGCTTGCATGATCCACCCAGAGGGCAGCAGGAGTGACGCAGAAGGCCGTAGAGGCTGCCCAGTGCCTCGAAGGGCTGACACAAAGGGGTTTGAGGCTGACGCAGAGGGTAGGAGTGCTGACACGAAGGAAAATTTTAACGATGAAAGTTTATCTTAAAGTTTAGAAACCTTGGTGAATCTTACTAGTACCTAATATGAAAATTGTAAAATGTTTGGCAATATTCTTGTAAATTTTTTTAGACTTCTAATGATTTTATATTAGTCTATATAAAATTTTGGCAATTTTTAAGGTAAAACAATTTTATATTATAAAATGTAGGTGAATCATTTAAAAAAAAGAAAATTGGCAAATCTTTTTTTTTTTTTGAAAAAACATGGAAAATTAGCCCACTTGTGAATATTAGCCCCTAAAATTTTTCGTGGCTGACACAGTGCTTCAGTGGTGCTGGAGAGGGTTTCATGGGGCAAATTTTCTGAATATCTGCTTCTGAATAGAGAGGTATTACTGCTGGTTATTTTTTTCTGTCGCATGAGCCAGTTTGGCACCCAGTTGTACGAAAGGATATACTGCATAATAATATAACCCTCAGAATTGTTCCACTGGTTTTCCCGCATTGGCTTTTTCCAGGGACGAGCTGTCCAAAAATAATGGTGTCACTTGTGTGTTTGCTATTTCTTTCAGCTGTTGATCCGTAGATGGTTGAGACTGTATTGTGTTTACTTTGACGTTTATATGTTTAAATAACTTGTTTTTAATTAACAAATAGGAGAAATAAACCAGAAGAATACAAATAAAATTTCTAACAGATAGAATAAGAAATTTCAACATGGTATCAGAGCATGGTTGCCAATCACAAGAGATCTGAAGCAGAGCGCTTGCAGCAGAAATAGTTGTCCCAAGTGACAGAAGTTGTTCCTTGCAGAAAGCAACAGAAGAAAGGCCAGCGCAGAGGCTGAGGAGGGCAGAAAATGGCTCACGCAGAGACCAGGAGGGTTGACGCAATTCATTGCAGGAGCATTTTAGCCAGTGTCAGGATTGCGCAGAGCCTAGAAGCTCAGACCTTCAGTTGCTGGGGCATAGGAAGCTGTGGGCAGTTTGCAGGAAGTGACGCTGGTGGGGTGTTGTGGGCAGAACAGTACCTAACGGGGCAAAACCAAGGAAGAGGGAGTCGCTACCGAGGCGGATTTATAGCCAAGGAATCCAGATCAGTCTTGCAGGTGCACAAAAGATCGGAGAGGTGCGACTTGACAATTGGCAAGAGGATTTCCAGAAGGGAAATCGAGACTCAGAGGGAGTCTAGCAGAGAAATTCCAGGCGGAAAGTAGAGAGACACAGCAGGATTCGATAAGAGAACTTCCGGAGGGAAGTAAAGAGACTCGGAGGAGTCGACAAGAAGAGCAGAGAGATGGCCATGAATGGGCTGAGGGATCAGGACAGGCTAGACGGGGCATCCAACTTTGTGGTCTGGAAGGCCAAGATCCTATCCATTCTAGATAGACATCACATCAAGGCATTTGCCTTAAGAACAGTGGCTATCACAGTTGACCCGGATGATAGTGAGAAGTGCGAGGAGGCAATGGCCAAGGCGAAATGTATCATCCTTGATGGGGTCAAGGATCATGTGGTCCAACATATTGTCGAGAAGGAGACGGCAAAGGAAATGTGGGACGCCTTGAAGACATTGTATCAGCATACTTCCGTGCAGAGGAAGATGTTACTTGAGAATCAGCTGTGGTCATACCAGATGCAGAAGGGGGAGCAGATAGATCAGTTCCTCGAGAGATTGAAAGAGATCCGGGACCCACTGAATTCCATAGGGGCCATGCCAAATTAGGGGTTGATGGTGAGGACCGCTCGAAACGTAATCTCCAAGGATTGGGAGACATTCATCTAGAGCATTGTCGGCAAGGTGAATCTTCCAAATTGGGAAAAATTGTGGGCGGCTCTTCGCCAAGAAGAGATCAAACAACTATCCAAGATGGGAAGTAACAACAAAGGAATCTGGATCAAGAAGGAAGAGGAAGAGGATGTAGCTCTGGCATCTGCGGGGAAGCAGGAGAAGAGGAAGAAAAAGTACCTCTCTAAGGTCAAATGCTTCAACTGTGGGGAACTGGGTCATTATGTGAACCAGTGACCGAGGAAGAAGAACAATGGAGAGGCGTTTGACTCTATGGTAGCGCCAGCGAAGGCAGAAAAGGAGGTAGAGAAGGATGACGATTGTGCCATGAGTGCTCAAGTACCTCTAGAGAAGAGGTGGGGAGACATCGAGTTGTAGTCAGGAAGACTACAGGAGATGAGGGGCAGGATCCTTGAGGTACCCAAACTCTTGGATCAGATCCTTGCTATGGGAGCCCCAAAGTGAGAAGTAGCAGGACTGGCGGATGTTGATAGAAACGGATGTGGATGAAGTGGCAGAGAGTGCTACAGTGTAGTAATCTCGGGCAGGGTAGAGCTAGCAGGCTGCAACAATGCAAGAGGCACAGAGAGGGTTGCAACTATGCAGGATGGCACAGAGAGGTTTGCAATGATGCGAGAGGCAGGGAGTTGTTGCAGCAGTGCAAAGGCAGTAGAGGAAGCACTTGTTAGCGGCAGAGGGAGCTTCAGCATCGAGAGTGTTTCTAGATTGACAGGGATGTCAGTAGTTGGGTGGATCAGTTACTTACTTCTCAGTAATTGAGTTGCAGTGTAGTAGCAGTTGGCAATAGCACGATGCAGCATGATGAGAGGGGGTTGCAATGCAAATGCAGTGTTGGGAGAAAGGACCAGCAGCAGCACGGATGCAGAGGTAGTTGTCGTACAGATGCAACAGTGGCAATGCAAAGCCATGGGCAGCAGTATAGGATGCAACAGTGCAGAGGATGTTGGGTTGGGAGGCCTAGCATCAGCACAAGTATTGGTGCCGTATAATCAGGGGGATGCTCATTATGGAGTATTACTAGAGCACAGTCCTCGCTAAGAGGGAGTGTTGATTTGAGGTAGCATCAGATGTGCTCTAACCATGAAAATTGGTGGAGAGGCTAAAGCACATGAGGTCTCCAAGACCCAAAAATGTTTTGGGAAGATTCTTCCCAGTTTAGGAGATATTAAAATAATTAATATTTTTAATGGAGTTCCTGCGTCTAAATTTAGGAAAAATAACATATTAATGGGTATTAATATAAAACTGGGTTAGAAGGTTCCAAAAGACATGGATCACGCCAAATATAATCTTACACGTTAATTAGAGATGTAATCTCAGTCGTTGAAGGACCAACAAGAAAAGTATAAGAGGAGGCTTGAGGGTCAGTTGGAGGGCACACCAGAGTGATCAGTGATTTGATTTACTAGTGCGGGGTTTGCTAAGTAAAGTTGAATCAGTGATCAATAGCGAGGGGTAGGGAGCACTGAAAAGAGAGGTGGAGACAGTGCCAAGAGACCAGCACAGAAGTAGAGGCAGATGCAGAAGCCAGAGCAAGCCACGCAAAGCTCATCAGAGACAGCGCGGAGCCAGAAGGGCCTGCATCATCCACGCAGAGGGCAGCAGGAGTGATGCAAAAGGCTGTAGAGGCTGCGCAATGCCTCAGAGGGACGACACAGAGGGGTTTGAGGCTAACGCAGATGCCAAAAGGGCTGATGCAGTGCTTCAATGGTGTTGAGAGGGTTTCGTGGGGCAGATTTTCTGAATATCTACTTCCGAATAGAGAGGTATTACTGCCGGTTATTTTTCTCTATCGGGTGAGCCAGTTTGGCACCCAGTTGTATGAAAGGATATACTGCATAATAATATAACCCTAAGAATTGTTGCACTGGTTTTCCCGCATTAGGTTTTTCTGGGGACGAGTTGTCCAAAAATAACATGTCACTTGTGTGTTTGCTATTTCTTTCAGTTGTTGATCTGTAGATGGTTGAGACTGTATTGTGTTTACTTCGATGTTTATATGTTTAAATAACTTGTTTGTAATTAACAAGTAGGAGAAATAAACCAAAACAATACAGATAAAATTTCTAACTGATAGACAGAAATTTCAACAAAAATCACCCTAATCTAGCTGCCCTAGATTCCTCAACATGGTATCAAAGCTAAGGTGACAAGGAAAGGCATCTTGACGATCATATCAATTGAAAGGAATATAAAAAGGGCCAAGCATAAGAAGAAAGAACAACAAAAGGAGATCTAGTCATTACATCACAAAGACTTCATCATCATATTGATAAGAACTCTTGGAAGAAGAAAACAAGACCTCAAGGACCCTACATCCATTCAAAGAAAGGACTCTACAAACTTGAAGTATTCTTGGAAACCTCCACATTCTACATTATCAACCAAAGGAAGCACAAAGAACAATTCATCATCATCTAAAGAATCTAAAGTAATCTCCCTCATATTGAAGGAAATAGCATATCTCAAACATCATTTTAGGAAGAAGAACATCTCTCCTTATATTGAAGAAGAATCATTGTCATTCTTGAAGAAAGAAGATCATCATCAAGAAAGGCATCTAGTGGAAGACATCATCATCAAAGAAGCATCCTCATTTGTCAAGTAAGTACTTTATATTTCATGTCTCAATCTACAAACCAAATGACTACCTTCTGCAAGGAGAACAATAAACTTGTTGGGACATCAAACTATCATGCATGAAAGAAGAGAATAGATTTGGTCCACCTAGAAAATGAAGTTATTGAATATGTCAAGGGATCAATCAACAAACCTCCACCAGAACAATCTCAAGCATTGTCAAAGTATATGAAAGGAGAAATAAGGGCTCAAAGAATTCTCATTGAATCTATCAAGGATTCTCTCATTCCCTTTGTAGCAAAATTGAAGACATCAAAAGAGATCTATGACAAGTTGGTAGAGTTGTACTCTGTTAGTACAACTGGGGAAATAATATCTTTAAGAAATAAATTATACAAGATGAAAGCATCAAAGGAAGAAGGAATAACTTCATATCGCATGAAGATATTGTTACCCATCACACGTTGGGTAGTATCCGTAGGAGAAAATTTTCTCCTAGATGGTCCTTGTTGACCAATGGAGTGGCACCAGATGATTATATGAAGACTCCATGCCCAAGGATGATCCAGAGGACACTTGTACCATCAGATATCGTCAGTCAACAGAGTTTTTAAACTCTACTTCTATTTTCTCATCGTCTTTCTTGTAACCAGATTCCACACCCTACGAGGAATTGTAATAAGTGATACTAGGAATGATGAGTTTTGAGTCTGTAATAGGCCTAGGATGTTGGGACTCAATCAGCAAATGAGTACACCTTGGAGTGTTTTTTTTATCTAGTTAATTGTCCATTCTTTTTTCAGAGGCAGATAATTTTCTAGGTTTTTTCACTCACGTTTTACCCCAAAGCCGGGGTGACGATTTGAAGGTTGAGCCCCTGACACATCTTAGTGTCTAGAGTCTATGTATATTATCATACTAGATGACACAAAAAATTTCATGGAATTTGGTTAGGTCTAGGTAGCCATTTTTTTAATTTTTTAGATTTCCCGCATGTCAAAAATTGCAAATAAAATTCTATTTAAATTGTAATAAGTGTAGTCTAGAAAAATTGTATGGGGTATGAGTAATCAAAATTACACATCTCACCTTCAACTTTTTATTATGACACACTTTGAGGGGTTAATAATTTGTTTTGGACCCTCAAAACCCACTTTGTCTAAGTTTAGTGGGAAATCTGGCAATTAATTAAACCAGAAATTAAATAAATGGATAAAAATAAATATCCACACATGCTGAATGTTGTGGAAATGAGGTGGAAAATTATGGGGGAGTTAAAGTGAAGTCCCAAGGTGATGTGCACTCCTAAAATCAAATAAAGGACATGTGCTCAAATAAAATCGAATTTCTGACATTAAATGAAAATGCTGCTTGGAAATTCGAATTTGTGAAGTTAATGCACATTTGGGAGGATTTGGGAGAATATTTGGTGGAGATTTTTGTGGGAAATTGTCCCCACATGGGTTACCACCTATATACACTTGTCATTCCACCATAAAATTCGAATTTGGCACATAAGGGAAGATGAAAATGATGTCCACTTGCCAAATTTCGATTTTTACACTTGGCGTTGGAGCTCCATTCAACAAATTCGAATCTCTTTGGGATTGTCACCTCATGCCACTTGTTTAATCACTTCTATATTGGGATTGGCTCCAATTCCATTTGTCATTGTCATTCTTCATTAGGATTTGCTCCCAACTCTCTATATAATAGAGCCATGGGCTCTCGCATTGAATAAGATTGTTACTAACTATTGTGCTTGTGGAAGCGTTGCTGCCTTGTACACTTTCAGAAATATCAATAAAGACTTTGGGGTTTCATTCATGAGGTGTTCCTCTTTTTCGAGTGCGATGAATTGTTGAGCATTGATATAATTCATTTTATTTATGCTTTGATCTAATTTGCTTCCATATGCTCTTGTAGATTTGTTAATGTAAAGCTATCTTGCATTGACATTTGATTTAGAAGTATGCTCTAGGTATAGAATGCTCTAGTTGGTATTAAATAAATCTCTAGAGTTTCTTATCATTGTTTATTGCTAAATCTATATGGAACTAATTCTTGATTGAAGTTTTGTAGAGGTAACATCTTGTTGGGATTACAGAATCAAACGTGAGGGGAATTCTTTGGAGAGACCAACCCACTCTTGATACATTCTTAAAGGAGCTCTCATTTGTTCTTTGAACCTTCATAGTTTTATTTTACAAAGTGGTTTTGCAGGGATTTTGGCACATAGCTTGTACACAAGCCAAGAACTTTTAAATTTAAATCTCTTTTAAAAAAACAGTGTACTTCATTTCTTTCATTTGCTATCTAAGAGCTTGAAGATGGCTAAGCAAAGACGAGAGTTTACTCTCACTATTTAGCTTAGCCTTTTGTAAATTATAATTGACATATACATTTTATCTTGCTGATTTTTCCATTAATACTCAACTTATTTTGCAGCCATTGTTTGGATTGTTTGCTAACTCTTGTGTGGCAGATTTTGAAGAGCAACTTCCTGCAACATCTAACAAGTGTTTGCAAGACCTTTGGCAAGTGTTGGGGGTTCGATTTCCAAGGATGTTGTGAGCCCTTTTGATGCTTATTTTGTCCAAGTGGAGTTCACTAGAGGGCTGCTGATTTTCCTCTTTAAGCCGTGGACATTTAGAAGAAACTCACACCTTGCTTCCCTTGCATAAGTTTTGTGAGATCTTGTCACTACTTTCTCGAAAAAGGAGGTCTCATGTCCAAATTTCAAGAAATTATTGTGAGGACTCTCCTTGAAGTATAGTTGAGAACTTTGAAGGGCCCTCTTCTCATTGTAATATTAATAAAAGATCTAACTTGCTTGTGGGAGCTTGGGATTTCTCCCATGGTATCCTATCTCCCCATTTAGAGGGAGGCTTCTCTTGGGTGGATTGACATTTGCATGGTTTAAGCTTTCATACTTCATTCACTTGCATGCTTTAATTGGGAATTAACACAACCTCACTATCACATTTCATTAAGTTAAAGTTTGTTACAATTTCATTTGAGCTTTGCATTTTCTTTCTCATTGTTGCTTGGAGCTACAAGCTTACACTTTACTTTGGGCAATTCATCCTTTACATGCAAGCATTTTATATTTTTAACAAACTTTGATTCATTTCCATTTACCTTGGTAAATTGTTTCATGAGCACTTGAAAACATGCTCCAATTTTACGCTACATTGTTATCTTGAATATTGGAGCAATTTATTGTCATTGTCTATTTGAAACAAATTTTACTTTCAAGCAAATTACTTGTATCATTTTAATTCATTGATGAAACACATGCAACACTTGTAAGCTAATTTTATTCCTCCAATTGAAGTTATAATTACAACTTATGTTGAACAGTATTTCATTTTCAAACATTGCAAATCAATCTCTTTGAAACATTTGCATGTATCATTATTTTAATTTGGGGAATTAACACAATTTGCATTTCATTTAGGCATTTTAGTGTAGGAAGACCCCAAGCCTCATTAAAATTTTACCTCCAACATAAGTTGGTTGAAGTAGACATCTTAGGGATCCTCTACTCTTCTATTAACTTCTCACTGTGAGATCCATATCATTGGGCAAGGGTGAGGTCTGAGGATTGAAGAGTTAAATTGTAATATTTTTGTAGAGCTTGTTGACCACTACGTGTCAACTACCCATAGCAGGACCCCCCTTTTTTTCACAAAAGGGATAGCACTTGATCGACGTGTCCGTGCCATTCAACTGTCATCATTAGCCCGATCATGTTATGTTGTAAACCCAATCTGCATGTGTAATTTGTAAATAATCTTAGCATATCTGAGTCATGTATGTAAATTGCCTAGACAAACCTAATTTTCTAGTGATAATCTACGTTTCAGAAGGTTTTGTGTCTCATCGATCCATGATCGGCAGAGTTGTCCTTCAGCCTAACCCCAAAGCCGGAATGGACTTTGTCATTAGAATCTCAGGGGAATCCTAATGTGCTTCGAGTGTATGTAAAAGTAATTTGGAAATAATCCTAATTATTTGGTTAGGTTATTACAAATTGCTTGATTTGCTAGGTTATATTTGTGTTGCATTACTGGGTGGTCTATGAGGGTCTATGTCAAATGGGTTTTCCCCCTTGAGATGTAAAATTGTAAAAGTCATGATGTAAAGTGTCTTGAGGGTTCGAAAATGTTTTATTCTCTCATAAGTCCTAGGTCCTAGATGTTTTTTCCAAAGGCTAGGTTCAAGGGTCCAGTAAAAATAATAAAAGGTAAAAAAATAAATAATATAAATAATAATAAAATTAAAAAATTAAAAAATAAAATAAATTAAAAATTAAAAATAAATTAAAAAATAAATAAAAATTTTGAAAAAATAAAATAAAATAATAATAAGTCAAAGTTTTGAGGAAATAAATGCAAGATTTTAATTTTTTAATATATTAAAATGCATTTAAAATTTCGACGGATGAGATTAAAAGAGATTTTGATCCTCATCGATGGTCGAGATCACTTTGACATGGATCACTCGAACTAGTCGTTGGGAATTTTTTCTTTAAATAGGGTGTCAAGGGTCATTTGAGATCATTCGATCTTAGAGTCGTGTGCTAAAGAAAGCTCTCTTGTAGTCATTTTTTGTGCAATAAAGAAAGACTTTGGGGTTGAAATCTTGCTAGTGTCACTCTTCTGGAATTGCTGTAAAATGTTTTATTTTTCTGCATAAATTTATTTTCATCCATTGATGATAGCTTGATGAAGAGTAATTTTAAGCACAGGTATCTTGCTTAGTCACTAGGGTTTGAATGGTAGTTAAATCTCTGAATATGATGGTAAGTATCTCCATTACATTTGGATTTTAGTATCGTTTTCTCCTTCTTCGTTAATGGTTGATTTAAGTTGTGCAGGAAATCCTTTTTTTGAGATTACTAGGCATTCGGGGAAGTTCTCGGCTAAACCAGCCAACTCCCAGATTGCATTTTCTGAAGAGCCCAGCTAGTCTTGATCCCGGGCTTATCATTAGGGGTTTTAGTTTTGTTTCTTTCACATTTTATTTCTGGGTGTTTGGTTTTTGTTATTGCAAGTTGTAGGTCAGAACAAAACATTTTGTCCGAAACCAGATCTAGGCCCTAGAGGGTAAGATCTGGCCTCAGGATCAGCTCTGGCAGGAATATTCACTTCAGATTTGAAAATTTCTTGTGGGGTTTTTCATCAAAGAAATCTGAAGCAGATTGATTTAAAAATTTTATCTTTTCTGAAGAATTTTGAGGGTTTTCAGGTTGTCTATTAGTTGCTACTTGTGTTGCCGGGGGGTTTCATTGTTGTTACGAAGAAATTTTTCGATTTTTTTTTAAAAAGCAACAAACACTGCAAGGGAATCGCTGCGTCTCTTCCTTTCTTTGTGTATCCTCCGTCCAACTCCCTCCTCCATCCACGTGATTGCTCCAACGCTGTCCATCAGCCACTCTCCTGCCGCTTTATTCTCACACACCACCTGCAAACAAAACATCAAAACCGCATTTCCCGTAGCTCCTCATTCTATTTATCCCCCACACACTGCCATCTCCAGCATCTAACTCCTCCACGCGTTTGGCTTTCTGCCTACTGCGTCCCCTCACCCTTGCTCTTTCATTGTTTTCTCCCACGCAGCCATATATACGCTTCTGCCTGCTCCATCCTCTCCTCAACGCTACCGCAGTCATGTTTTTCTCCTTGGCCACCTCTCTGCTCCATATTGCACGCCCAACCTGCAAAATAAGCCTCAGCTCCACATCTTGATCCGCTGCCTTCGCTAGCTTCTCCCTGCACGCCTTCCTTTGGCCGTCCAGGTTTCATCGAGCCGCGTCTTTCCACCTGCAAGCAGCAAACAACAGTAGTATGCTTCATTTTTTTTAAGATTAGGTTGAGGTTGTGTAATCATAAGCTGTTTGATTGTAATATACGTGGTATGGATCCTATTTAGATGAGGGTTAGTGTCAGCATAATTCGATTCCATAGATTGTTTAGGATAGCGTATTTCCTTTTTTATGAAGTGTGTTTTTAATATACACAGAAATAAAAATAAAAAAATTCGATTTTTTTTTTTTTTTTTAGTTTTGAATTTTATAAAGTTAGCATTAGATTTAGATTAGATTTAAATTAAATTAAAGTTTTATTTTTAGTTTAGTGCACAGTTTAGTTTAGGACTTCGATTTTTTTTTATTATTAGATTTTCATTTTGTTATATACTTAGATTTTTGTTTTATTAGATTTTGGTCCTAGTTTAGTTTAGGATTTGATTTTAGAATTAGATTTTAATAATTTTGAGTTTTATTTAATTTAGAAATTTAATATAATAAAAAAAATCCCAAAAAAAAGCATAGAAAGTTTAATCCTTAGTTTTTTTTTTTTAGTCTTGTTTTATTTTAGAATCTAGTTTATATTTTAATGAAAAAATATAAAAATATATAAAAATTAAAATTTTTTGAAAAGATTAATTAAAAATTGAAAATTCATTTTGGTGTCTTTCTTTTCTTTTGTGGTATCAATGTTTCACTTCTCTATAGCTAAATGCGCTTAAATGTTTATTTAAAGATTTGCTATATGAAAGTGGTAGTTGGTTAGCATTTAAATTTTATGGTTATTTAAAGCATTTGATCTTTTGAGATTTAATTGCTAAAGCTTTGCGCACCTATTGAATATTTTGCATCTGGTGAAATTAATCATTGCTTGGATTATATAATGCTCGTGACATGTTTAATATTTTGTAAATATTTTCAAGCAATCATGAAATTACTTCATAAGCAGCAGTGGCTAATTAATTACTTGGTTTTCATTAACTCCATAAGGCACTGATCTTAAGCATTTAAAAATCTAATCAAATTCTAAAATCGATCAAGTGTTTGTTTCCCCCTGCTGTGTCTCCCAACCCAACTGGTTCCCAGTTGGTCTTCCTTTTTCCCATAGGGTCTACCGCCCTTAGCCTCCTATAGGGAGACAGCTTAAACAGAGAGATCGCGGATTAGGGTGACAGCCCCAGTCTGAGCGTTGTTGCGCTGCTTAAACAATCTGTGCGACAACAGAGCTAATCAATAAAATTAACCAAGAGCACTTTCCATTACATTTACTTTACTTGTCTCTTGATGGTTTGAATTTTCATATGCAAAGTCTATTCCAAAAGCAAGTATTGTAATCATTTCAAACAAGTGTTTTCTTTTCATGTTTAAAGTCTAATTGCATATTGATGTCTTGGTTTGACACTTCCTTTCTTTTACATTTCCAAGTTAATTACTAATTTTTTGGTTTTGGCAAGATATGTTTCACAAGTTTTGATTTATAAAGTTGATTATCTCAAAAGAATTTTGTATCTTACATATCTTGTGCTAACAATTCTTATTTACATTTCAGGGTTACTTTGTTTTCTCTTTTGAGAGCATTGCATTTTACTTTGAGCAAATATATCTTTAAATTGTTGAGCAAATTTCTTATAAGGCACTTGGTTTTATGGTTTTTTTTAATCATATTAATGATTGGCATTATTATTTCAAGTTGCTCACTTCATATTTGCCCATAAATCCTTGAAAGTAATCCATTTTCACTATAACACTCTCCTAGATACTTACATCTTTTAAACCTAAATTTTCATTAGGGACCAGCCCTTAGCTAATCTAGGAGATAGCTCAAATGGAGAGAGTCGGGATTAGTGTGACAACCCCTTCTCTGAATTCCCTGCCACCAACCACACCTTGTGGGGTTGAAGGCTTTTCTCACTAACTTGTAGGTAGGTGTAGGTGGCAGGGTCAACAGTGCTCAACTAGAAACCAATAGTCTCTTATAGTCGCTAGATGGCTCGATGTGCTACTATCTCCACCACCTGAGCCAACTATGTGGTCCCCCGCCCATTTGTTATGATCATATGTTTGAAAGTGGGCCTTTCGACCCCGAAGGTATGGCTTTTCATTAATATAGTTGAGTAATTTTGTTTACTTATCATGAACATTTTTGCGCATGGATTGGTGGGAAGATTCGGCGAAAAGAGTGGGGTAGGTTTGTACTCTTGTCTCCTCTACCTGATTTTGTGATTAGGCATGTATCCTAGTCCCGTGGGATCTCCTTTACTAGCTATTAGCTATAGGGTTGGCACGACATGGGAAATCCTAAATTTGGTTGCATGGTCCTGCTTCTCGACACTATATACATCACTCCCCTCCGCTCATTTTAACCCCATTTATTACTTTTCACATCCAGGTGAACATTTTCTACTGGGTCCACGAAGGGTTAGCCTCCCTCTCCCCTTGCCCACACCTTGGGTCGAGCCTAGAACAATGCCCTGAAAGTTAATGCAGCGAAAAAGAAAGAAAAAAGCGTAATTTGGCCACTTACAATAGGAAATGTACCACAAAATGCAAAAGATGTCCAGGGCATACAACTTTAGCACATGGACAAAAGCCAAACATAAACTCTACCCCTTATCTATGGCCATCACCCTAGATCCTACGGGCCCTAGATGAACTCCCTCCACATTAAGAAACCCATGATTGTCCCAACTGTTGATTTGGGGTAGCATCGGATGTGCTTTAGCAATGAAAATTGGTGGAGAGGCTAAAGCACACGAGATCTCCAAGACCTAGAAATGGTTTGGGCAAATTCTAACCAGTTTGGGAGATATTAAAATAATTAATATTTTTAATGGAGTTCCTATGTTTAAACTTAGGAAAAATAAAATATTAATGGGTATTAATATAAAACTGGGTTAGAAGGTTCCAAAAGTCATGGATCATGCCAAATCTAATCTTAGTCGTTGATTAGAGATTTAATCTCGGTCGTTGAAGGACCAACAGAAAAGTATAAGAGGAGACTTGAGGGTTAGTTGGAAGATACACTAGAGTGATCAGTCATTCGATTTACTAGAGCGGTGTTTGCTAGGTAAAGTCGAATCAGTGATCAGCGGTGACGAGCATTGAGCACTACACAGAGGCAAAGATATTGCCGAGAGACCAGCGCAGAGGCAGAAAGGCAGAGCAGGCCACGTAGAGCCCAATAGAGACAGCGAAGAGGCCAGAGGGCCTGTGTCATCAACGCAGCGGGCAGCAGAAGTGACGCAAAGGGTCCCAGAGGCTGCGCAATGCCTCAGAGGGCTAACGCAAAGGGTTTTGAGGCTGATGCAGAGGCCAGGAGGGCTGACACAGTGCTTCAATGGTGTTGGAGAGGGTTTCGTGGGGCAAATTTGCTGAATATTTGCTTCCGAATAGAGAGGTATCACTGTCAGTCATTTTCTCTGTCGGGTGAGCTAGTTTGGCACCCAGTTGTACTCAAGGATAGCCTCCATAATAAAATAAACCCTCAGAATTGTTGCACCGGTTTTCCTGCATTGGGTTTTTCCGGGGACGAGTTGTCCAAAAATAACGGTGTCACTTGTGTGTTTGCTATTTCTTTCAGTTGTTGATCTATAGATGGTTGAGACTGTATTGTGTTTATTTCGATGTTTATATGTTTAAATAACTTGTTTGTAATTAACAAATAGGAGAAATAAACTAGAAGAATACAGATAAAATTTCTAACGAATAGACTTAGAAATTTCAACATGGTATCGAAGCGTGGTTGCATATCACAAGAGAGCTAAAGGAATCAGTGGAAGCAAAGCCTTTGCAGCAGAAACAATTGTCTCGAGTGACAGAAGTTTTTCCTTGCAGAAAGCGACAGAAGAAGGGTTGATGCAGAGGGACTGTGTCATCTGTCCGGGCCAGGGAGAAGCCAACGCAGAGGCTGAGGGCAAAAAAAGGTTCACGCAGAGCCACGTAGAGACCAGGAGGGTTGACACAGTTGGCTAAGGGAGAATTTTAGCCCGTGTCGGGATTGTGCAAAGCCTAGAGGCTCAATCCTTTAGTTGCTGGGGCATAGGAAGCTGTGGGCAGTTTGCATAGTACATAACGGCACAAAACCAAGGTAGAGGGAATCGCTACCGAGGCAGATTTCTAGCCAAGGAATCTGGATCATTGTTGCAAGTGCACAGAAGATTGGAGAGGTGCGACTTGACGATTGGCAGGAAGTCTCGCAAAGAACTTCCAGGCGGGAAGTAGAGGGAGTCTAGCAAAGAACTTCCAGGCAAGAAGTAGAGAGACTCAGCACGAGTCGAAGAACTTCCAAAGGGAAGTAGAGAGACTCAGAGGACTCGACAAGAGGAGTAGAGAGAAGGCCATGAATGGTTGAGGGATCAGGACAGGCTGGACGAGGTGTCCAACATTGTGGTCTGGAAGGCCAGGATCCTGTCCATTCTAGATAAACATCACATCAAGGCCTTTGCCTTGAAAACAGTGGCTATCCCAGTTGACTCCGCTGATAATGAGATGTACGAGGAGGCAACGGCCAGGGTGAAATGCATCATCCTTGATGGGGTCAAGGATCATGTGGTCCAACATATTGCCGAGAAGGAGACGACAAAGGAAATGTGGGATGCCTTCAAAAAATTGTACTAGCATACTTCCGTGCAGAGGAAGATGTTACTTGAGAATCAACTGCGGTCATAACAGATGCAAAAGGGGGCGCAAATAGATCACTTCCTCGATATATTGAAGGAGATTTGGGACCAACTGACTTCCATAGGGGTCACGCCGGATCTGGAGTTGATGGTGAGGACCGCCGTAAATGCAGTCTCCAAGGAGTGGGAGGCATTTGTCCAGAGCATTCTGGGTAGGGCGAATCTTCCAGATTGGGAAGAATTGTGGGCAATTCTTCGCCAAGAAGAGATCAGACGGCTGAGCAAGACAGGAAGTAGCAGCAAAGGAGTCCAGATCAAGAAGGAAGAGGAAGAGGATGCATCTCTGGCATCTGCAGGGAAGCAGGAGAAGAGGAAGAAAAAAGACCTCTCCAAGGTCAAGTACTTCAACTGTGGGGAACTGGGTCATTATGCGAACCAGTGTCCGAGGAAGAAAAACAAGGGAGAGGCGTCTGACTCCAAGGTAGTGCCAGCGAAGGCAAAAAAGGAGGTAGAGGAGGATAACAATTGTGCCATGAGTGCTCATGTACCTTTAGAGAAGAGGTGGGCAGACATCTAGCTGTAGTCAAGATGACTACAAGCGATGAGGGGTAGGATCCTTGAGGTACCCAACCTCTTGGATTATACCTTGCTACGAGAGCCCCGAAGAGAGAGTAGCAGGACTGGCAGATGTCGGTAGAAATGGATGTGGATGAAGCAGCAGAGAGTGCTACAGTGCAGAAGTCTCCGACAGCGCAAGGTTAGCAAGCTACAGCAATGTGAGAGGCATGGAGAGTGTTGCAACAATGCAGGAAGGCACAGAGAGGTTTGCAGCGGTGCGAGATGCAGGGAGTTGTTGTAGCAATACAAAGGCAGTAGAGGGAACATAGGATAGCGGCAGAGAGAACTTCAACATCGGGAGTGTTTCTAGCCTAAGAGGGATGTCAGTAGTTGGGTGGATCAATTACTTCTTAGTAACTGAGTTGCAGTGTAGTAGCAGTTGGCAGTGTCACGACGCAGCATGATGACAGGGGGTTGCAGTGCAGATGTCGTGTTGGGAGAAAGGACCAGCAGCAGCACGGATGCAGAGGGAGCTGCCGTACGGATGCAACAGTGGGAGTGGCAAGGCCATGGGTAGCAGTACAAGATGCAGCAGTGAGAGGGTGTTGGGCAAGGCAGCCTAGCATTAGCACAAGTATTGGTGCCATATATTCAAAGTGATGCTCAATGTGGAGTATTACTAGAGCACAATCCTCGCTAAGAGGGAGTGTTGATTTGGGGTAGCATTGGATGTGCTCTAGCCATGAAAATTTGTGGAAAGGCTAAAGCACATGAGATCTCCAAGACCCAGAAATGGTTTGGGCAGATTCGAACCGTTTTGGGCGATATTAAAATAATTAATATTTTTAATGGAGTTCCTAAGTCTAAACTTAGGAAAAATAAAATATTAATGGGTATTAATATAAAATTGAGTTAGAAGGTTCCAAAAGTCATGGATCAAGCCAAGTCTAATCTTAGTTGTCGATTAGAGATGTAATCTCGGCCGTTGAAGGACAAACAGGAGAAGTATAAGATAAGACTTGAGGGTCAGTTGGAAGATACACCAAAGTGATCAGTCATTCGATTTACTAGAGTGGGGTTTGCTAAGTAAAGTCGAATCAGTGATCAGTAGTGAGGGTCAGTGAGTACTAGACAGAGAGGTAGAGATAGTGCCGAGAGACCAGTGCAGAGGTAGAGAGGCAGACGCAGAAGCAAGAGCAAGCCACGCAGATCCCAACAAAGATAGCACAGAGGCCAGAGGGCCTGTGTCATCCAGGCAGAGGGCAGCAGGAGTGACGCAGAGGGTCCGAGAGGCTGCACAGTGCCTTAGAGGGCTGACGCAGAGGCTAGGAGAGCTGACGTAATGCTTCAGTTGTGTTGGAGATGGTTTTGTGGGGCAGATTTTTTGAATATCTGCTTCCAAATAGAGAGGTTTTACTATCGGTTATTTTCTCTGTCAGGTGAGCAAGTTTGGCACCCAGTTGTACTCAAGGATAGACTGCATAAAAAGAAACCCTCAGAATTGATGCACCGGTTTTCCCGCATTGGGTTTTCCTTGGGACGAGTTGTCCAAAAACAACGGTGTCACTTGTGTGTTTGCTATTTCATTCAGTTGTTGATCTGTAGATGGTAGAACTGTATTGTGTTTATTTCGATGTTTATATGTTTAAATAACTTGTTTGTAATTAACAAGTAGGAGAAATAAACTAGAAGAATACAGATAAAATTTCTAATGGATAGACTTAGAAATTTCAACACCAACCTCTAGTGGGCAATGAACTGCCCCACCTTAAAGGGGGTATCTACTATTGTATCCTACACATCATGCTTTCATTCCCTGTAGCCTCAAGCAGTTATGAAGAAAAATCGATCAAAGGCAAAAGGCATATGAAGAAGGGTGCAAATACAAAGGTCGGGATAACTCATGTATTGCGATTTCTCCCTCCTACACTCATATACCCCTATTATAGCTACCCTTGTACCATGGCATGTGGCTTGGAGCCTTCCCCTGATCCCCACTCCATTCCATCATTGCATCACATGCCACCTACCACTTCATGGATGTACCACGGACATGTCACCTCCTTTAAAGGTTGAAACTACCTAATAGGGTCATTGGTTAACCCCCTTATTAAGTTTGGAGACACCTATACATGCCAAATCCCACTATGGAAGGGCATGCCATTATGAAGTGTCCACTTGTGATTCATGATTTGTACACTCTTCTACTTGATTACTCTAATGATTTGTTGTACTAGAAGGCGAGGGGACACATTGGATCTTATGCGGGATTGCAGATGGGTCTCCATTTGGGGTTTGTGTCAGTTTTTGGTAACATCGGAATTGCTCTAGCCTTGAAAATTGGTGGAGAGGCTAAGGCACATGAGTTCTAAAGAACCCAAAAACCTTTTGGTGAAATTACACCGAAATTGTATTTTATTAAAATAATTATTTTTTTTAATGGGGTTCCTAAGTCTAAATTAGGGAAATTAAAATATTAATGGGTATTAATCAAAATATGGGTGAGAATGATCTAGAAGGTGGATCAAGTCATGTTTTAATCTTAGCCGTTGATTACAGACTTAATCTCGGTCGTTGAAGACTCAACAAGAAAAGTATAAAATGGAGGCTTGGGGTTCATTTGAAAACACACAGAGAGAGATTGAAGAAATCGATTTTCTGAGGTGAGAAGTTCTCAGGAGGAAAACTGATTAGGGAGATCTTGCAAGTGAGGCGCAGAGAGAATCCGAGAGAAAGACTTTCTAGAAAATACAGAACAGAGAGGCGAAGAGAGCTTGCAAAGAGGCGACGCAGTAGTTGGGAGAGCTGACGCAGAAAAGTTGCCTCTCATGCAGAATCAGAACTATCAAAACAACCGAAATTATCGGGAACTACCAGAATAGCCGGGAGTGCTGATGCAGATCCAGTGCAGTAGCCGGGAGAGCTGACGCAAAAATGTTGTTTTTCATGGAGAATCCAGAACTGTCGGAACAACCGAAACTGCCGAGAACTGCCAGAACTGTAGGGAACTACCGGGAACTTCTGGAACAGCCGAGAGAGATGACATAGAGGGCAGAGAAGGTGACGCAGGGCTTACGCAAAGCCAACGTAGAAATAGTTGGGATTAGCCAATCTTGTGCCAGATCAGCCGGAATTCTATAGGGTAAAGTGACGTAAAACTCACTCAGATTTTTCGCCAGTATTTTCTCTGTAAAGGATTTCTAGATGGGCATCCTAGATTTGTATTCAGATATTTCTCCTGCATAATAATAAACCCTCAGAGTTGCTGCACCAGTTTTCCTGCATTGTGTTTTTCCGGGGACTATTGTGTCCAAAAATTAGTGTGTCCTATGTATCTTGTTCTTTGCAATGTTTTCTATTTCATGAGATCAATATTTAATTAAGTGTAGGCCGCAGAAGTAATTTGCTTCAATATTTAGAAGAATAACTTTGTTAATGTATGTTAAAAATCAAGTAGGTGAAGTAGATTCAGAATTGTTGCAGTTGGGGTTCCTAGAGTCTAAAAATTTTCACATGGTATCAAAGGGTTGATTTTGAAACAGGAAGAGCAGATCAAGTCCTGATTAGTGAGGCCAAAAGCTGCACTTGGCAGCAATTCAAATCCCCTTGAAGGGACTGCGCAATCCTTGCCGGAAGCAGATTCAAGGAAATCTCTCTTTGAGTGAGACGACAGAGAGGTACGATTTCCAATTCGTGAGTTTGCAGAGGCAGAGGGAGTGATGCAGAGCCTCAGCGCAGTGCTTGAAGGGCGCAGTTTCTGTCGAGGCAGAAATCCACTGGAAAAGAACGAAGACACATAGAAGGGGAATTTTCTCCTTAGAGAACTTTCCGCCAGAAAGTTTGAATTTCTCACTTGTTGAGCAGTTGAGCAGTGCTAAGCAGTGACTAGAGCAATCAGTTCGACAGTTGGGTGAAATGGCATTACATGGACTCAGAGATCAGGGCAGGCTGGACGGAGCCTCCAACTATTTCATATGGAAGACCATAATCTTAGTTGTTATGGAGGAATACGATCTCGGGGCCTACGTCAAAAGTGTTGAGTTATTCGTGCTAACAACGATCAAAAGAAGAAGTACAAATCTTAGCAGAGAAAGGAAAAGAGGCTCATTCTCGATGGAGTTCGAGATTATGTGGTCTCACACTTGTAGGGCAAGGATACAACCCGAGAGGTGTGGGAAGCCTTGTCGTCTTTGTATGAAGGCTCCTCCAAACAACGGAAGATATATTCAGAGTAGAAGTTGCAACAGACTTTGATGCAGAAAGGAGAATGGGTGAACCTCTATCTTCAGCGTCTTCAGGACACTAGAGACCAACTTGCTACAATGGGGTCCACTCCTCAACCAATCACGATCGTGAGGATAGCCCTGAATGGAGTCTTGGATGAATGGCAAATTTTTGTCCAAAGCATATTGGGCAGAGAAAAACTACCTTCATGGGAGGAGATGTGAGCGGCTCTTCAATAGGAGTTAAGGAGGGACCTAGTGAAGGTCAACCTCAGTGGTAGCAGTGAGAGTGGCACAAAGACAAAGGAGGAGGAGGAGAACGCAGATCTAGCATCAAAGGGACAACAAAAGTCGAGGCGAAAGAAGGACATTTCGTAGGTGAAATGTTTCAGTTGCGGCAAGTTGGGCAACTATGCATCCTAGTGTCCTTTGAAGAAAAAGGACAAGGATGAGAAACATGATCCTAACGCTGCTTCAATAAAGATTGACGAGGATGAGTTTGCCATGAGTGCCTACGCATATCCAGGAGGGAGATGGGGCGATATTGAGCTGTAGTCGGGAGGACTACATGTGGGCAGGATCCTTAAGGAGTCCACCTCTTGGATCAATTCCTTGCTACGGGAGCCCAAGATTCAGCAGTAGCGAGATGGAATTAGTGTCAGATAATGCAGTGGAGTGTTTGGAGGACAAATGCAGTAGCTGGGGACCAGAGACTGATCAACGTAGAGCAAGGTTGGCAGCAGTGCAGTTGGCACAGTGTAGGAGTCAGCAACAACACGAAAGATTTAGAGGGTCAAAATCAGCATCATTCAGATTCCAACATTAATTGTATTATGCTGAACACAAATAAGTTCAGCTAATTTTGGATGTTTTTCAGTTGCTTCTCTCAGCAATTGAGTTGCAGCACGGATGCATTATTGGCGGTGGTAGTGCTAGCAGCATAGCAGATGCAGCGTTTGAGAGGGAGTTGTAGTACAGATGCAGCAGTGGAAGTGGTAGTGTCATGGGAAACAGTACGGTAGCAGCAGCAGCACAGTGTTGGTGGCAGCAGTAGTGCTTCAAAAACAGAGCAGCATGCAGGTGGACATTGTTGCTAGAGCAATTTCCTCGCTAAGAGGGAGTGTTAGTTTTTGGTAGAATCGGAAGTGATCTAGCATTGAAAATTGGTGGAGAGGCTAAGGCACATGAGTTCTAAAGAACCCAAAAACTGTTTGGTGAAATTCCACCCGAATGGTATTTTATTAAAATAATTAATATTTTTAATGGGGTTCCTAAGTCTAAACTTAGGGAAATTAAAATATAAATGGGTATTAATCAAAATATGTGAAAATGATCTAGAAAGCGGATAAAGTCATGTTTTAATTTTAGCCGTTGATTAGTGACTTAATCTCGGTCAATGAAGACTCAACAGAAGAAGCATAAAATGGAGGCTTGGGGTTCATTTGAAAACACACAGAAAGATTGAGGAAATCGATTTTCTGAGGTGAGAAGTTCTGAGGAAAATCGATTAGGGAGATCTTGCAGTTGAGGGGTAGAGAGAATCTGGGAGGACTTTCCGGAAAATACAGAACAGAGAGGCGGAGAGAGCTTGCAGAGAGGCAATACAGTAGTCGGGAGAGCTGACGCAGAAACGTTGCTTGTCACACAGAATCCAGAACTGACAAAATGGGAACTGTCGGAACTGTCGGGAACTATCGAAACAGTCGGGAACTGCTGAAACAGTCAAGAGAGCTGACGTAGAGGCAACACAGTAGTCGGGAGAGCTAACGTAGAAAAGTTGCCTGTCATGCAGAATCCAGAACTATCGGAACTGCCGAGAACTGCCAGAACTGTCACGAACTGCCGGAACTGCCGAGAGAGATGACGCAAAGGGCAGAGAAGGTGATGCAGAGCCAGCGCAGAAATAGCCTGGTTAGCCAATCTTTTGCTGGATTAGCTGAATCAGTTAGAATTCTGCCAGGGGAAGTGAGGTAAAACTCATTCAGATTTTCGCCAGTATTTTCTTTGTAAAGTATTGCTAGGTGAGCATCCTAGATTTGTATTCAGATATTTCTCCTGCATAATAATAAACCCTCAAAGTTGCTGCACCGGTTTTCTCGCATTGGATTTTTTCGGGGACAATTGTGTCCAAAAATAAGTGTCCTATGTATCTTGTTCTTTGCTCTGGTTTATGTTTCATGAGATCAAATATTTAATTAAGTGTAGGCTAAGAAGTAATTTGCTTCAGCATTCAAAAGAATAACTTGGTTAAGTACATTAAAAATCAAGTAGGTGAAGTAGATTCAGAATTGCTGCAGTAGGGGTTCCTAGAGTCTAGAAATTTTCGCAAATTGGTCACCCTCTATGGGGTCCAAGCCCTCCAAAGGGCCACAGTAGCACTTGTAGGGTGAGCGTACGTCGTAGAGAGCCATGGGCCTCCACCATAGCAGAGAGCACTTCATGGATCCCTAGCACCATTCAGTGATTGCTCGTGTTCCACCTTTTTGGATAAGGATGATACACCTAGATCACCATGCCCAACCGACTTCACACTTGTACCACACACTTGGAAGAGGTTCCAGGGTCCAAATGAGAATGTGTCTCACTGCGGGAGACAAAGGGAGGGCTTTGTGAAAATTTGGAAGCCCAAATTCCCTACTGCAACAAACTGATATTACTTCTCCTACTTGTTAATTCATACCAGATATTTACTGTGTTACACTGTAAATATCGACATAAAGACCACTGCAACCTAAATTAAATTATATGCAGAAACAAGTACTGAGTAAGAAAGAAATAGCACACACAAGTGACATCGTTGTTTTTCGACAAATGCCCCTGGAAAACCCAATGCGGGAAAATCGATGCAACAGCTGAGGGTTTGTATTATTATGCAGTAGTTTCTGAATACAATTATTCGCATGCCCAAACTGGCAATCCTATATAGAGATCAAACTGGACAAAAAGATAGTGAGATGATCTCACCTCGTCACTGGATAATCCAGCACAAATCTACACTGGAGATGAGCCTCTGCACTATCTCTACGCAACACTGCGTGACAGCTACATAGCTACTGTGTCACTACTGTTGGGATTGTGTTGCACCTCCTCTTGATCTTATGCTCGCAGGAAACTTCGGCCCTCTATCCGCCCGATCTCACACCCCAGCTCCGACACTTGATCCCGACTGTTCCCCAGTAGAAATACGGACTCCCTCTGAAGCTCTACGTTGCCACAACATAGCTCTGCGTGGCACTGCGTTGCCTCTCCAGACTACTCTTTGCCCTCTCTGCCTTGTACTCCCTAGATCAGGGAAACTTCCTCCAAAAAAACTATCCCTGCACTTCACTGCAAGAAATCTCCTTGATAACCTCTTTAGCAACTATTGCGCTGCTCTCTTGAGAAAATCGATCTTTGATTTCTCGCTCGATGTGTCTTCCAAATGCCCATCAAAGACTTTCTTATAATCTTCTCGTTGAGTAATCAATGGCCCAGATTAAATTTCTAATCAATGGCTCAGATCATATTGACTCAATCTTCGTCTTCTTCTAGAAGATTCACACCTAGTTTATTAACACCCTTTAATTATGTTAATTTCCTAAGTTTAGACTTAGGCATCCATTAAAGGAATTAATTATTTTAATAAAACTGTCTCCGAGTGAAATTTCCCAAAACGATTTCTGAGTATTCTAGAATACATGTGTCCTAGCCTCCCTGCAAATTTTGTGGCTTAGAGCACATTTGATGCTACCAGAAATCAATAGGCTTATGTCATCATTCTAGCCCTTACAGATGGTTTACAGGCATTATCGATCCACTTGGAGACCCATGAGGATGCCATTGTGCCTCCATACCCACTTGGGGACACCACGTGTGACTTGCTTAAATATCAAGAGGCCAACCCTTTATTTACTATGTTTGGAGTGTATTCTCTCACCTTGGCACACTTCAAACTCCACTAGGCCTTCTCAATGGTACAACGACTCATCATGTTTAATATTTTACCCTCTTGAGAGGCCCTTTCTTTGTATTGTTGAGCTATCTTGGTGAGCTTGTCACCCAGTCATGTCATTATTGTATATTCTTTTATTATTTGGGGCTAAATTAGGCAAATTAGGCCATTTGAATCCCCTATTGCATTGCATAAATAGATGAGAGGTTCATTCATTCCTCTCATCATCACTTGGATTTGGATCATTGTTTCTTCTAGAAATTTTCGCTAGCCTTTTGGATGGATGAATTGGAGTACTAAAAAGTTTATTCTCTTGTCTTAGAGCTTGAATATTTTTGCACATTGATGATTGGAGAATTTTAGCTATACTTGTAAGTGTTACTTTCATGTTTTACTTTACATGTATTGTCACTTGTGTAATGTATGAATGTTTTCACTCATGAAGTTTTTCCTTTAAGAAATGAGAATTCATTTAAACTTGCTTTTGTGAGGAGTTTTTCATATGTTTCTCACTCAAGTATGACGAACAAATGTCCTAGAAGTATAATATTGTCATTATTACCTTGATAAGTCACCAATTGCAGCACCAACGAAGTATAAATTCTCTTAGTGACCTAGTTGTTGCCTCTAGGCCATGCGAAGTTGCTAGGAGACTCCTTGATTAGGTATAAGACATCTCTAAACATTGATTACATTGACTCCATTCTCCCAAATTGGCTAGGCACTGGTCTACTCCAAAGGTGATCACAAAGGAATAGTCTTCTCAACTTGTTTCCCTTTCTAGGCCTAACCCTACTAAGGTCACCTAGGGCATCAAGTGAAATCCTTTGTATCCATCCAAGACCCTTGAATTTTGGTCCTCTACTACATTGGGGATTTCTCGAGGGGTCTTCCAAGTTTGAAGCAAATCCGACAGTGGAATCCCGAGATATAGCAAGTCATAGCCACAAGACCATCTCTTTCCCTAGGTTGATTCGGGTTAGTGTCCTCACTTGGGTCATTGCATTCATATTTCAAAAGAAAATTTGTCCTTTGATCCTATTCTCCTCCCAAACCTGGTCAAGCCCCTCTATTGTTGATCAAGTCCACACCCTTGACCTAGTTTGGGCCCACTTGGGTTCTTTGTGGTCCCGCAACTTTGTAACTCACATTCCACAAGGGTCACATAGAAGCCATTTCTCCTTTTGGATTCGTGGATCTAGCATACCCCTTGTTAAAGGATATTCTCCAACCCTAGGTCTTTGTATCCTCTTAGCCCTTCTTAGAGAGCTAATCACCTTGCTTTCAAAGAAAGCATTTGAGCCTCTCTTGTGAATAGGCTTTAGGAATCATTTCATCTTATCATTGATCCATCTATTCTTGTGATTCCTCTTATACTTGGCCTCCTCCCATCGGTGAAAGTCCATAAAGATCATGGAGCCTTAGCTGAGGTGACAGTGGGCTATCGCTCAATTGTTGCCCCTTGACCTGGTGGTTTCTCTATAGGATCCCCTCTTAGGATCCCTGTTATTTTGAGCAGTAACAAGTATCTCAAATTAGAGATCAACTACAAGATCTAGGAGAAACATTGTCAGATATAGAGTTGACCACTTGTGTACTCAATGCACTACCAGATGAATGGGGCAACTTTGTATCAAGCATCTATGGAAAGAAGGAAACTACACCATTCAGTGATCTATGGGCATTATGTAAGATTGAAGAATCCAAATTAAAAGCAACGAATGACATTTAATCAAATGAGCAAACACAAGCATTTGCTGCTATGACAAGGAAGAAAGGAAAATTTGGAAAATTAGAGCCTCAAAACAAATCTCAAAAGAAGATTGACATGTCTAAGAACCAGTGCTATGAAAGCAATGAATATGGGCACTTCAAAGGAATTGTCCTAAACTCAAGAAGGGCAATTATACCCACCATTTTGTGGGTAATATCCCTAGGAGAATTTCTTTTCTGCAAGATGGTCCTCAGTCGGCAGCCAACAAACCCTTACAGCCACCAGTTAGCTCATTTTGCCATTTTCTCTCACCTGAGCCAGCAATGTGGTCCCTCGCCCATCTGCGATGATCGTGTGTTTGAAGGTGGGCCTCCCAAATCCTAAGTCACCTGACATGGGGATTCGGGACACGTAGGATTCGAGATTCGTGGTGTCAGATTTGGACACGCTGACCCCCCGGAACAGGACACGTTATATATTATTTTATTAAAAATATATATATATATATATATATATATATATATATATATATATATATATATATATATATATTAAAAATTAGATATTATCATATTTCTTACACAAATTTTAATTAATGATACAAATTTAGTGATTTCAAACATAGATCTTCATCTATAGCTATTAGCATGCATAGTACATACAAAATTCAAATACATGTCAATCTATTATCTATTTCTTATGCTTGGCCCTCTTGCCACCACGAGAAATGTCTAATTTTTTAGTCTTGTTGGAAAATCAGGGTCTTTGTCATTAATATCACCCTCTAAGCATTAATATCCAGAGGTATCTTTGTCATTACCTTTGTATCTGTATAGGGATCTTTGTCATTAATATCACCCTTTAAGCATTAACATAAGATAGAACAAGCACAACATGTCAAGTCAAGATTTTGTTTAAGTGATGCGTACATTTTTAGGAGGGTCATGATACAGGAGTTCGACAACCAATGTCACTAACATCAAGGTACATAGAGGGATTGGTGCTCTTGATTAAATACGAGTTCCATACCCTAATACATTTGACAAAATTCAATGGAAACATTGCAATCCCCCAATCTTAAAATCCTAAAAAACTGATAAGTCTTGGATTTTGAATGAAATCTAAAATTCTACTTTCTCCATATGAAATCCAATGAGGCCGGAACCACTCTCAAACATCCTGAGTCATTTCATGGTAATGTTAAAAATTTAAGTAAAAGGATGAAAATGAAGATTAAGGAGAATGTCACTTTTACTTTAAGAATTTAACATTACCACGAACAGGACACATTTCCCAAAATCACGACACGCTTTTGAAAATAGTGACACGACCTCGGATTCGACGTGTCAGAAAAGGACACGACGTGTCATATGATTTGGACATGAATCCGGACCGAATAGTGTCGGATTCGCTGGATTCGGGGTTCGTAGGGGGTTTAGGACGAATCCGGTGACTTAGCCCAAATCTAAAGGTATGCCTTGTCATTTGGAAATTTAGTATTGTAGTTTGCTTATCATGGACACTTTTGGGCATGGATTAATTATGGAAGGGTAGGCCATTATGAAGTCCCCACCTGTGGTCCATGATTAGGTAAGCTCATTTACTTGATTTCTCTAATAACTTGTTGTACTAGAAGGCTAGGGCACACATTGGATCGTATGCAGGATTGCAGATGGTTTCCATCTTGGGTTTGGTCTCCCTATACAAGTTCCTAATCCTCTAGAGAGCCACGTTGGCACATGTAGGATGAGTGATGAGATGCATGGGCCTCCATAGCAGTAGATTGCACTCCATGGAGCCCCACAGCCATTTAGAGATTGCTTGTGGTTCACTTATTGGACGAGGAGATGCACTTGATCCATCATGCCCAGTTGGCCCCAAATCTACACTATACACTTGGCAGATGATCCAAGACTTACACGATGATGTGACACCACCACACCATTATCCTAGCCTTTGCAGGCGATTTACAAGCATCTTAGATTTGTTTGGAGACCCATGCGGACACTTGTGTGCCCCCCACATGTCATTTGTGTTAGTTTTGGTAGCATCAGAAGTGCTCTAGCCTTGAAAACTGATGGAGAGGCTAAGGCACATGAGTTCTAAAGAACCTAGAATCCGTTTGGTGAAATTCCACCTGAATTGTATTTTATTAAAACAATTAATATTTTTAATGGAGTTCCTAAGTCTAAATATAGGTAAATTAAAATATTAATGGGTATTAATCAAAGTATGGGTGAGAAGGATCTAGAAGGCGAATCAAGTCATGTTTTAATCTTAGTTGTTGATTAGAGACTTAATATCGGCGTTGATGACTCAATAGGAAAAGTATAAAATGGAGGCTTGGGGTTCATTTGGAAACACTGTTAAGTCCCTATGCTACTAGTGTAACCCCTTATTGTTATTAGTACAACCCCCTTATTATATTGTTGTGCCCATGTAGTCCCCATATTGTTATTATTGTGCCCCATAGAAGCCCACTATTGTTATTATTGTGCCCTTACATTATTATTGTTATGTCAGCTCTGATTATATTATGACCCCTTAGACTCCTATGTATAGAAAGGAAGTCTTGTCATTTGTATCATCCAAGAATTGTTCATTTGTGTAATGTAAAGGAGGTTGCCCCTCGAAGAGGCTGAATTCTAAGACATTTATCTCTCTTTTCTATCTTTTTGTGAGCTGGTTTCATAACATTTGGTATCAGAGCTCTAGATTCTAGGGTTTCGCTGCCCCAAACAGGCCATCGTGGAATTTTCGCTATAACGTTTTTGCTACAAAGTTTCAGAAGCTACAAAAAAAACCCATTTGAGAAGAAATTGGTCTGAACCTCGCGTCCGAATTTCAGATCTTTTCACGCTATATTTTCGGAGATATGATCTGAGGAAGTTAGGATTTTTGCAAGTTCCAGAATTTCCTCTAAACCAGGTCATCGTGGAATATTCTCTATAACTCTTTCGCTACGAAGTTTCAGAAGAAAAAACAAAAACCCATTTGAGACGAAATTGGTTTGAACCTTGGTTCTGAATTTCAGATCCTGTCATGCTATATTTTCAGAGATATAATCTAAGGAAGTTAGGGCTTTTGCAAACCCCCGAATTACATTCCAAATAGGTCAACTTGGAAAAATTGTCACAACTTTCGCTCTGAGCATCAGATTGAATTTTCGTAAGAATTTGCAGAAAGAGGACGGACTGTAGTTTTCTGTGCATAGTTTTCAGATCCGAAGGTCGAAACAATGACACGTGGCACGTCGTACAAGTTAGCTCTAATGAAACATTATATAATCAGGTCATCTTAGGAGATTGGGCATAACTCTTTCTTGGAGAATCAAAGTCTGATCAGACTTGCGGGGTTAGAAAGAGGACTCAGAGGGCTATTGCGGGAGAGAATCTTAGAACCTTGAGATCTGAACGTACAGAGTTACAATCATTTCAAGATCGAGCTCCTGAAATCAAGAAAAGGCGATATGAAGAAGTTTGATGGAAAGGATCTAGTAAATTGGATATTACAAATGGAGCAATATTTTGATCTACATGGTGTACCACTGTTACAAAAGGTATGTATTGCATCTTCATATTTAGAACCGAATCAATTTTTATGTTATAAAGGGCTTTGTTCTCGTAAAAAGCTTGTTACGTGGTCAATTTTCACGGAGGTAATGATAGCACATTATGAGGATACAAAGAGCAACACCTTCTTTAGAGCAACACCACAACAATTGGAACAAAAAAGAGAAAAAGGGCTTTGTTACAAAGTGGAAAGCAAAATTATGGCAATAAGGAAGTCTACCCCTCACAACCATAAAGATGAAAGTATTGTTTCTCCTAGCCTTCCACAACCTACAAGGGTTACACCACAACAATTGGAAGAAAAAAGAGAAAAAGGGTTTTGTTACAACTGGGATAACAAATACATTAAAGGTCATAAGTGTGCTGAGAAGAAATTATTTTACATTGATTGTGGAGAGGAGGAAGAAAAGGATCAAGAAACGTCAAAAGAAGAGTATATACACCAGGAACCAACCCCTGAGAAAGAAAAAATGAATCCGACCATATCTTGTAAAGCATCAGAAAGAATTACCACTCCTAAAACTCTCAAGATAGAAGAACATATCAAGAAGAAAAAGGTTCAAGAAGTGAAAGATCACATCGAGAAAGAAGAAATGAATCCAACCATATCTTGTAATGCATTGGACAGAATTACCACTCCTCAAACCATCAATATAGAAGGACATATCAAGAAAAAAATGTTCAAGAATTGAAAGATCACATCGAGTCTCAAGAAATCAATCCGACCATATCTTGTAATGCATTGGAAGAAATCACCACTCCTCAAACTATCAATATAGAAGGAAATATCAAGAAGAAAAAGGTAAGAGTATTGATTGATTTAGGCAGTACCCATAATTTTATTGATTGTAAGATAGCCAAGGAATTGAATTGCTTCCTATATCCAGCACCGGAGTGTCAAGTGATGGTTGCAAGTGGAGGAACCATAAATTGCTCTGGAAAGTGCCATAATATCAAGCTATCCATGGGAGAATATGTATTGAATAGCCCAATGCTTTCCATTCCAATGGGTGGTGCTGATGTTTTACTAGGAGTCCAATGGCTACAATCTTTGGGTACGATAGCTTTTAATTTTCAAGAACTTTTGTTGAAATTTTTTTTGGAAGGAAAGGAATTTGAATTAAGGGGTATCAAAGGAAAACCTGGAAATATAATCAACTCTAATAGCTTGACAAAGCTTCTAAATAAAGAACAATGGGGTGTAATTGCACAATTATGTTCACTATAGGATTCCACATCGAAATCATGTATTTCTCCAGATCTCCAAAACATTTTGGGCAATCATTCCAAGGTATTTGAGACTCCCAAAGGTCTCTCACCTATTCGTGATCATGATCATGCTATTCATTTGATTCCACGAAGTGTTCCTCCAAACATCAGGCCTTACATATATCCATATGCCCAAAGGAGTGGGAACTCATTCAAAAATTGCAGAAGATCCCAGTTCAAACAATATTGTGAGAACTTGACAAGGAAGGAAAAATCATATTGGAACCTGAAGCAGTCACAGAACCAAGAAATCGAAAGCTACGAAATAAATCAATTTCAGAGTATCTCATCAAGTGGAAGAACTTACCCGCTGAAGATTCCACATGGGAGGACAAGAATTTATACAGAAGCATCAAGAACTACTCAAGCGTTAAGGACAACATTTTTTGAAGGAGAGGGGAATGTTAGGTCCCTATACTACTAGTGTAACCCCTTATTGTTATTAGTACAACGCCCTTATTATATTGTTGTGCCCATGTAGTCCCCATATTGTTATTATTGTGCCCCATAGAAGCCCACTATTGTTATTATTGTGCCCTTACATTATTATTGTTATGTCGGCTCTGATTATATTATGACCTCTTAGACTCATATGTATAGAAAGGAGGTCTTGTCATTTGTATCATCCAAGAATTGTTCATTTGTGTAATGTAAAGGAGGTTGCCCCTCGAAGAGGCTAAATTCTAAGGCGTTTATCTCTCTTTTCTATATTTTTGTGAACTGGTTTCATAACAAACACACACAGAGAGATTGAGGAAATTGATTTTCTGAGGTGAGAAGTTCTCAAGAGCAAAATCGATTGGGGAGATCTTCCAGCTGAGGGGCAGAGAGAATCCGAGAGAAGGACTTTTTGAAGAATACTGACAGAGGGGGAGAGAGCTTGTGGAGGCAGCATAGTAGCGGGGAGAGCTGATGTTGGGTCGGTCCGGGCCAAACAACCTTGATGCAGATCCAGAAGGGCCAACGCAGCGGGAAAAGTTGCCTGTCACGCAGAAGCTGGAACTATCGGGAACTACTAGAAAACTACTGGAACAGCCGAGACAGCTAACGCAGAGACCAGAAGAACTAACGCAAAGCCTGAAAGGCTGACGCATGGCCGACATAGAAGTAGCCAGGGTTAGCCAGTCTTGTTGTTGGATCAGCGGGAATTCTATCGGGTGAAGTGAGGTAAAACTCACTCAGATTTTCCGCCGGTATTTTCTTTGTAAAGGATTGCTAGATGAGCATCCTAGATTTGTATTTAGATATTTCTCTTGTATAATAATAAACCTTCAGAACTGTTGCACCAGTTTTCACGCATTAGGTTTTTCCGGGGACAATTGTGTCCAAAAGTAAGTGTGTTCTATATATCTTGTTCTTTGCTCTGTTTTCTATTTCATGAGATCAAATATTTAATTAGTGTAGGCTGCAAAAGCAATTGGCTTCAGTATTCAAAAGAATAACTTGATAATGTACGTTAAAAATAAAGTAGGTGGAGTAGATTCAGATTTGCTGAAGTAGGGGTTCCTTTAGTGTAGGAATTTTCACAATTTAGAGCACCATAGGTTGTCACAAGGGGCCAACCTCTTGTCCACTGCTTTTGAGGGTCATGTTTTTCATTGTGGCACCCATGGACCTCATTAGGCCTCTTAGAGGGCCCTATGACATGAATAGATTATTATTTGACTTCTTGAGAGGCTTATTTTTTCATTTATGAGCAAGTTTGGTGGGCTTGTCACCAAACGTTGAATGATTAGAACATTATTTTATTTTTGGGGCTTATGTAGGCCAAGGAGGCTAATTCGAACTCCTAAGTTGTGTATAAATAGAAGTGAGATGAGCTCATTTGCTCATCATTACTTTGGATTGGATCTCTTTTCTCTGTTGAGAATTTCGCACTTTTCCTTAGTGGATGAATTGGAGCTTTATGAATGAATTTAATGTGTGGATATTGGTTTATCTTCTCTTGGAGCTTCTCTCTTGTCAATTGTAAATGGTTGGATATATTCTGTTACATGTAAGTACATGCTTTTTGATGTTATTTTGGTGTCATATACGTTGGACTGGGATTTTCGTTGTTCTAGGGCTTATTGTTGCATGCATTTACTACTTGAAATTGTGGAATTTGTCTCTATTATAACATCTCTCAATGTATGGGCGTTGTAATATGAGTGAAATCTCCTAGGGGTAATTCTATCAAAGAATTTGACCTTGATATGCCATTTCCAATTGCACATCGAAGTATAAAATCTGCAATGTTGTTTCTCCTTGACCTAGAAGACTAGTGAAGTGATCTTGAGGCCTCCATGACGGGAAATCAAGAAATCCTACTCATATTCATCATAGACTCCATTCTCCCAACAAGATTAAGGCATTGATCTACCAATGATGGTCGCTAAAACTCATATTCTGTCACCTCCTTCCATGTCTAGCCAAGTTGGGGTACCTAGGTCAACAATTTCCTGATAAGGTAGCCATCCAAAAAACTCGATCTCCTAGGGTCTCTTGCACTAGCCTTTGCTCAAGCCCTCCTCCAATTTTGAAGCCATTCCGACGGTGGAGTTGGAAGAAAAGCCAAGCCCTAGCTCCGGGATCATACCTTGCCCTGCCATCTCCAAGGTTGGTACCTCCTAGGGTCAAAACAACATCTTCAAGTGAAATTCTTTCTTTGATACTTTCCCCCACCTTGTCTAGGGTGAGAACATCATTGGTTGCTACATACTCTCCTCATATCCTAGACCAAGTCCACTTGGCCCCGTGTGGTCCATCCAGGATACCAATTCTAACAATGATTTCAGGGATTGGGGAACTCCTTTACAAGTCTTATCCCATAAACCTAGCCCTTAAATCCTCTCTTCTTTTCCCTAGAATACATATTACCTTGCTTACAAAGCAAGCAGGCTCCATCATTCAAACTCTTCTAATAAAGGGTTTATTTGGGTCACTCATATCCATTGACTTATCCTTCATTGGTGACTCCATACATATCGGGTCTCCTCCCATCAGTGAAAGTCCGTAAACAGAAGGGAGCCTTAGCTGAGGTGACAGTGAGCTAAATCTCCATTTGTTGCCCTTAGCCTAGCATTTTCCCTTTAGGGATCCCCCTTAGGTCCCCTACTAGTTTGAGCGGTAAAAGGCAACAAGAAAAGGAAAAGGAGTGAATTCCATGTGACCGAAGAAGTAGAAGAACCGGAAGAGAAGAAAACAAAGAAGGAAGAAGTGAAAGACCTCTACTAATAAAGATCTTTCATATTTTAAGTTTATTTTCTAGTCAATAGTCATAATAGAAGCATTACAAGTATGGTAGGATGCATTGCGTTGATTTGGGGTAGCATCTGATGTGCTCTAGCCATGAAAATTGGTGAAGAGGCTAAAGCACATGGGATCTCCAACACCCAGAAATCGTTTTGGAAAATTCCATCCAGATGAAAAGTTATTAAAATAATTAATATTTTTAATGAGTTCCTAAGTCTAAACATAGGAAAATAAAATATTAATGGGTATTAATTAAGATAAGGATGAGAAGCTTCTAAGAGACAAAAATTAAGTCTATTTTAATCTTAGCCATTGATTAGGGACTTAATCTCGGCGGTTGATTCATCAACAGGAAAAGTATAAGAGAAGGCTTGAGGGTCAATTGGAGACACATTGAAGGAGACCAGTCAGTTCGATTTCTAGAGAGGGGCTTGCTAAGAAATTCAAACTAGAGGTCTGGATTGCAACAAGAGGTAGCGATTACATAACAAAGAGGCAGGAACAGTGTCGGAGGACCAGCGTAGAGTTCAGAGAGGCAGACGCAAAGCTACTTAGGAAGACGCAGAGGCATCTAGACTGTGCAGTCACTAGAGGCCCTGCGTGGGTGACGCAAAGAGCCCAAGTGCTGACGCAATGAGGTAGATGCTGATGCAGACGGTCTAGGAGTTGTGCAGAGGCTAGCTAGAAAAACACAAAGCCTAGGGGAGGTGCCCGAGGATTTGTCTCTATTGGGTGAACTAGTTTGGTACCCTAGTTGTACTCGAGAAAAGCTTAATCATAAAATCCTCCTCTACTGCACTGGTTTTCCCGCATTGGGTTTTCTGAGGATAATTGTCCAAAATTATCTGTGTTGATGTGTTTGATTCTTGTGCATGTATTTGTTTCTGTATTCTGGTGTGATATCTGCAGTAGAATTTATTTTAATATTTACTTAAGGGTTTTCGTAAATAACTTATTGGAAAATAAGTAGGTAAAATAAATCAGTTGCTGTACTAATAGAATTTTCACACATTGTAGCAGTGATAACATGGCATCATTATTAGAAGCATGAAAGGGTAGCATAAACAACATAAAGAAATCAAGATATAAAGAGATCATCACACCTCGTCATCACTAGAAAGAAGAAACATTTGGAGAAAAGGGATCATCAAGATCCTCCATTAGAATCTTTGTTGGAAAGGTTCACCTCTACTTATAAGAAACAAGTGTCACATAGATAAGTCTACATTCCACCTAATGTGGGGTCCACAGTTTAGAAGGATGAAGGTATGGTGACAAAGAAGTGCAACATGACAATCTAGTTAAAGTATTTCCATCGTCAAGCAAGGGAAACGCAATTGCTAAAGGAAGTCTAGATGACCACATAAAGGAAAAGGTATGCATGTATTTGGTAATTTTCTATAGATAGAGTCATGTCATCACTTAGTTGCATATAAAATGGTTAGAGTACTCTATCTCACGAGCATGATTGAAAAAGAAGGGACTCTTCCTTATGAATGATACATGAAGGCATAAATATAATATGCCTTGAACTCTTCTACATGATGACAAGATAGAATCAACACTATATGACCTCATGAAGAATATGAGGTGGTTGGCAACAACTGTTCCTATGTAAAAAGGAGCTATGTATAGAAATTCCAAAGAAGCAGTATATGAAGAAGTTAGAAGGAGAGTTCATAAAGATGTATCTATAGCCACTTAGATAAAAAGATTAATCAACATCTAGAAGGATTAGCTATGACATCTCCATGAAGAAGTTATGAAGACCTTGATAAGTATGATGAAGAAGGAGAACCTTGATAGTAAATGTCTTGGAGATGGGTTTGAATAGTATGCAGGATGTTGATGTTGCAAAAGCTGATATTATGACAAAATGACATCATGAAGAGGTAATTATATTTTTGAAGTTCACTTTTTTACTTTTGAAAGAAAGTATCTAGTTGGGTTGGAACAAGGCTACAAAAAGAGGATTGTAGAAATTCACCTACAACTAGTATACATAATGTTGGATGGATAATTTTGGAAGGAACACGACTTGGAAAAGGTAGCAGTATGAAGGATAGCCAGATGATGATGAAGAAGATCACTTCCCGATGAAAAAAAGACGGCATGACTAGCATCACGTGGTTCAACACTATGAAGAGGAAAGGGAAAGTGATGTAGAAGATGGTCGAAGTCCCACAAAGAAGTTGGCTCCATGATGAAGAAGTTGAAGTTCATCCATAACATGATGATGCAGAGAGGAGCCCTACAAGCAGATGATAGTACCATGATCTCCACCAAAGAGTAGATAGTTGTTGTTGGAAACAAGTCCCTAGTTAAGAGGGCACTTGGGTATGTTCCTTTTATAGGAATGAGTAGATCCTCCCTAGCTTAGAGGGAAAGATAGACACATCATTCTTATCTTCACATTATGAAGAAAGAATGGAGGATTGGGTAAGCATCTGAGACCAATATCGATGCTCTTTAACGGTGAGGTAGATCATCCAATAGGAAAGAGTAGTCAAAGAAGAAAGTCCTTGACGATGTGTAAATCCAACACAGGGATGGTCCTAAAAGGACATACCTTGTGAACATCTGGATGGGGTATGTTCCTTGAGAGACAATGATAAAGGTGTCTATAAATCATTTTCTCCCCATCATTGTGCTCTAATCTAGTGGAGAAATAGAGCTATTAGTCAAGGCCTTGCTATATGGCAATGTTGGTTGATATGATGAGATGCACTGATATAAGCTGAAAAGATAGCTTATGGGATGGCTTACCAATTTGACTCTTCTTATGAGAATTCTTCAACATGAGAATGTCCTTGTACCATTGTTACTATGTTGGAAAATGTAACTAGGTTTGGTCTTCATAATATTCTATATATTATTGATTTTATGTATTTGATGTAAAATAGAAAGAAAAATTATTATTATTATTATATAGCATGGGTTTCATGCTCTAGAACAATTTATTTGTAAGTCAAGCACCCATTGTGTGCTCCTAGGGTTTTGTTATAGAGTCTAGGAGTCAAAAGAGTCATTGCTATATGTAATAAACCCTATTGGGCATTTTTTATCAAGTCAAAAGAATTTATTTGATTCAATATTGTGTCAAAAGTCCCTCCAAGACCAAGTCAGCCTACAAGAGAAGAAAACAACCTACAAAGAAGAAGCCGACCTCATTAAGCGCAATTCGCATTCCTAGAAAGCCTATATATAAGATGCATCTGACCTAATTTGAAGCACATCCAAGAAGTTCTAGCAGAAGAAGAAGAGCAAGAAAGAGAAGCAAAGAAGAAGTCAAAGACTAGAAGACAACAAAATCAAAGTTTTTGGGTCAATCTCTCTCACACGTGCAAAGGGGAAGCTAGGGTTTCTGCAGCATCAAGGACGAAATTTCAGATCTCCAAGGAAGGCCAAACACTATGATCAAAAGGCAAGACACTTCATCTATTTGTCAAAGAAAGAAGAATCAAGTCAAGCGAAGGAGAAAAGAGGCCTAAAATAGCCTATCCATCTCACACGTGCGAAGTTGCAGCTGCTGCAGAGGGGTTGAAAATTTGCAGACTTGCAATGAGGGCCGAAATTATTGTTGGGGGTCGAAGTTGCAGAAATTTGTTGGGGTCGAAGTTGTTGAAGTTGCTGGAAGGACAAAATTTGTTGCTCATCTACAAGGAAGGTTGATTTGGTCTTGGAGGGGTCTCAGTCTTGGGTCTAAAGGTCCTAGAATTCATCATTTGAAGATTGTATAAGAAGAGAAGAATTACTTGTGGGTTGTCCTCTCTAGGAGAGGTTTTGGCCCTGGCTAACAGCCTATATATTGTGTCCACTTCTTCTATTGATCTTCATGTTTTGGTAGTTGTTTGATGATAAGAACACTAATAATCTAAAGAAGAAGAAGCTAATTATAAACACTACAAGTTGAAGTAAATAACATCACAAGCAGTTATCAAACTAAAGAAAAATCACCCTAATTTAGCTGCCCTAGATTTCTCAACAAAAAGTACATTGTACTTTTATAATATTAAAGTGACTTTACGAGGCAAAAGGTACATGGTACAAGTTATCAAAGTAACCAGAGGGGGTCATTAATGAAGGGAGAGACATGAGGGGGGTACAATTTGAGATTAGATCTCCACCCTAGATCAAGAGAAGCTGCAATCGAATCTCAGCCCTTTATCTTAGGGATAGGTCTTTTCATCCTTATGGAGACTAAAAAGGGGGAAAAGGGCAGATGGAGGCTTATTATTCTTCATGTGTAGATTTGGAGAAGAGGAGAGGAGGAGAGGAGAAGCTGAAGGAGAAGGCTCAGATACCAAACACTTGCAGCAAGAAGAGATCGCACAGCAGCACGAATTTCTAGGCTGAAAGTGTGGCACACAAACTGAGAAGGTACAGGAGGTACAACAATCTTCTCCATCACATTTTTTGAGGCAGGTACTGGCAAAAATTTCAAGGGAGTCAGGCCACATTTATTGCTGGTCTGACAACATAAATTTCAAGGCAGAAAAGTGCTGAACACTGGCACAAAATTCGAGGGCAGAAGTCTGGACAATGACACAAATTTCAAGGGCAAAGGTGCTGCACTGTGGCACAGATTTCTAGACATTAGCACATTTTTGAAGGACCTGGCCCAAATATCTAGGAGGGAGATGAGCACCTTTATTGTGTAATTAATGCTGTTAATTTCTGTAAGAAAAAACAAATAAAATCCTCTTCCTAATAGTTTTCCCTTTGGGGTTTTTCCAGTGTCTGATTGACCAAATATCAGTGTTTAAATTTTGTTCATGCTTGTGAAATTTATCAGCTGATTTGTAAAAAGGTAGTGATAGCTTCTAGTGTTTTAATTGCATTTATATTCAAGTTTAAATCTCAGCAATGAACAATGGGGTTTGGGCATTAAACCTGATGTGCAAAACAACTTGAAACTGGGTGGGGCTACACGACACAAATTTTCTACAAAGCTCAAAATGTTCGATGTGATGTATACTTGAAATTCTATGCAGAATTTTGACAAATGAAAGCATCATGCAAAAATCACTCCACTAAGATGGCTATACTCCCTCTCCCAGCCACATGGGGGGTAAAAAAGTCTAAAAGGTCATATATTGATATGCATGTACAAAATTTATGTCAAATTTGAAGTAAATCATGCTCCAAACAAAACCCGAGTGACAGAATCCATCAATCAACCCTTCCTAAGGCTTCTCTCCTCCTAATAAAACCACTGCATGGTATTGACCATCTACTGCAAGGATCATGTGGTACTCTGATACCAAAATGATCTATCTCAGGACACCTTCCAATACAGTTAGAGCAAAGAAACCAAACTGCTACCAAGACTATGAAGATGCCCAGAAAAAGTGCATATTAGTTTCTTTACAGATCTCACAATTTCACAACCATATCATGCCAAAGAAATAAGAAAACAGGGTATATCAAATGATTTACAAGGTTAATTGCATAGAAGAAAATTTTTAGAAGAAAGAATGATGTTTTATTCAACATGAGAATCGTTGTATTGTGTAGAATTATAGACAGATACATTATTTCTTGTGCCTTAAGAGTTCTGCTTACTGTGCTTGTCTGCATCCTGCTGTAACTGCAGGCTTTTTTTTGTGTTTCCTTCACTCTGTCTTTTCTCTCCGGCAAACTAAGAGAGCAAAAACAAGAAAAACATTAAACTAAAAATATTCCAAAACTGTTCGAAATTTGTCTTATGTGACTACACTTACCAACATGGCATCAATGCCACCGTTTAATGCATAGACGGATCAGTGGTGGTTTATCTTATTTGGATATCATCATTATGATTTGTAAATATTTTTACAATTTTTTTATTCTATTTTGTTTGTTATTTCCACGGCTATTTTAACCTACCTTGTTTATCATCAAAGGCACAAAAAATTGAAATTGTGATAACATCAAAGATGTGGATTTCAAAAGGAGAACCACTTCACTGTTAAAAGGGTCTGCACTACGAAACCAGATCATCTATGTCAAATATTTAAGGTTGTGTGATCTCTGTCGACCACAATATGAAGTTACCTAATTAAACTAATTGGTCACCTAAGGTTCCTATTTAGAAAACAATGCAACACAAAAATGTAATAATACATTTCTTGAAAGTTTTTATAAAAATGAATTTATTTGATTCAAATATATTAACAATATAATAAACTAAATATAATGGCCATTAAAATGGATGCCACTGATGTTATGGACGGAAATTATTTTCATTTGTCTACTTCCTAATAGCAATTTGATAACATTAATGATGTTGTTTTCAAAAGGAACCACTTCGTTGTTAAAAGCATCTGCACTAGGAAACTGGATCAAATGTGTCAAATATTAAGGTGGTGTGATCTTTGTTGACCAGAAACATAAAGGTACCTAATTAAACTAATGGGTCAGTTAAGGTTCCTATTTAGAAAAAAAAATGTAATAATACATTTCTAGAAAGATTTGCTAAAAGTATAATTTATTCTAATTTAAATAAATTAGTAATCTAATAAAACTAAATACAATGGCCATTAAAATGGATGCCACTAATGTAATGGATGGAAAATAATTTCATTTGTCCACTTCCTAATAAAAATTTTAACTAGTCAATTTAAAGACCATAACAAAAGCAACTTATGCTTTTCTCATATATTTTCAACTGCATTCAGATTGGATTAATCAATTTTACAATCAATGATCATAAAATTGCATTTTTCACTAGTAAATCTCACCTTGAAAAGTTCTGATAGTATTAAGCGATTCCTTTGACTTAGCTCTACAATCATACCCACATCTAGGAGAATTATTTGCGGTAGTTTGCCATCTAAACGCACAAATATGTTACCTGGATGTAGATCTCCATGAAAAAAGTTATCCACCTGTCAAAAAGATATGAAAGTTAATGTATGACTAGAAAACGTCTCCACTTGCAAGCAAAAAGCACAACTTATGAACTACATAAAATCTTTGCAAAAATATTCTTCACGCTAATACATTATTTTCATTATAAGTATTTTTAGTAAAATCAAGGAATCGTAAGGATACCTCCCCAAGGATCCAAGATACATCTCCTATGCCCCCAACATTCTAGCGATAAGAGAATGCCTCAAGAACATCCCCTATCCTTCCTAATGACATATGTAGGACATAACCTGTCCTTGATCACATATTCATGACATATACCAATCCCATGGGGAAGTCAATTGCAAAATGGTCAAAGTCCTTGTTGAATGGTAGACCACATCCATTCAATGGTGAGAGGTTCATGACGCATGCAGATGACGGAGAAAGTGGCATATCATCATCAATGAGCAAATGTATAGGGTTGTTGGTTGGCTAGCTATCCAATATAGGAAAAAAAAAATTCTCTTATCGGTTTACCAATTTTGGTGGGTAACAAGGCCTTTCCCTTGAATGACGTCTCCAACCTCCGTCCCTTGTGTGCAGCAAAATACGAAATCCTAAAGACTAGTGAAGCTTTTTTCTAAAATAGTTCAATAGCTTGCACTGACCTACCTACAAAAATAAAGTGGGGTTTCCCCCTAATTGTTCTTCTCCACGTAACTATGTAGTTCCTCAATGGCAAGGAGCGTTAGTCTTGGGATAATTTTATTTATCATTCAAAAGAATTAGTAGTAAAATCCCCAAATCACATAACAAGAAAAAATAGAAACAAGATCCACTCCAACCATGCATGAAAATTATACAGGGTTTGCAAGAAAGTGAGCTCATATTGTGATGGCACTTGTGTCAAATGACTCTTACTCAATAAAATATTTACTAGTGATCCACAATTTGGAGACATATTAAATTAATTCACAAAATGTCAATGGGGTCTTGGATAGACAGTGATCGAGTGCGTTGCTAAGGCACTCCTAGATGTTAAGTCACTGGTTCAATTCCCCACCCTATTCAGGTGTTATTCGTGGACATGACCATCATGTAGCCTCACCGTTTCCCAACTTACAAAAAAAAAAAAAAAACATAAAATATTACAATATAATTTTTAATTCACAAATAGGGAGTCGACCTGGACAAATTTCTACAATTTAGCTCAAGATTCCCTTCACTCATGGTCCATTGCTCAACTAATTGGAACACGAGGTCTCTAATGGTTAGTTAAACCCTCTAATGGTTAGTTGACTTCACCAATGGCTATTTTTTACTTGACTTTTCCCTTTAATAATTTGACTTAGCCACATGAAAGTTGGATCTCCAATGTCGTTGACTTTCTGACAATTTTGGCACCTGGGTATGATGAAATTGGCTTGGATCTAAACTGGGTATCTTTCACAATCTTCATATGTTGCCTAGCGTTGCCACATCATCACCAACCTAGAACGTCATTATGCTCTAAGTTGGAGCTCTAACACCCATGGGGATATGGAGAAACCGGGACATTGGTTTTGTTCCTCTCGTTTGTGGACCATTTTTGACATATTTATGTTAATTTTTGTCAAGATTTGTCACTGTTAAGCCTCCTAGAAAACTTGTCTTGCCACATCATCATACCCAAGTGGATGATATTTAATGCCCTTAAGGATTTGCAAAATTTGAAACATGGGCTTTGTTCCTTTCATTGAGTATACCACTTTTGACACAATTTGTTGGGTATGTTATATTCTTTGCACAACTAGCCCCACGCACTAAGCATCTAATTCTAGGCAGTTTTTTGAATCTGTTTTTGGCGGTTTACAGTAAGCGGTTTTTGGACGCATGGTGGTTTTTCCACAGTTTTGTAGATCCGGTCAAATGAACTACGATTATATTATAATCCAAGATTAAATGGATTGGGGGTTTATGAATGCTACGACATGTATATAATGTATTGTAAAAGGAATATAATGAAAAATAAATCTGGTTTTCCCAGTTTTGGGTTCGAGGAGAAAAACCTTTATGTATATTTTTTGTGATTTCCATTGTATCTTGTTTGTTAGTTTTGAAAATTTGTTTGCAGGTATTATTTGTACAAGGTTAAAACCTACATAATGCATATAACAAACAACCCAATGTTGTTGCTATTTTGTCTCCTGGAAACCCGTTTTGACCTATTGACCAAGGGAATCCTATTGAGTACAGAATTAAAGGGGCAAACCTGGGCCACATGTCGAGGTACAAGGGTAAGCTAGTAAAATGGAAGCCCAAACTTGGGTATAATATGTATAGGCGGTGTTACCCACCATTTTGTGTGTAATATCCATAGGAGAAAAACTTTCTCAAAGATGGTCCTCAGCTGACAGCCTCTTGCAGCCACCAACTAGCTCGTTGTGCCAATTCTTCACCATCTAAGCCAGCCATGTGGTCCCTCACCCATCTGTCATGATCGTATGTTTGAAGGTCGAACTCCCGAACCTAAAGGTATGCCTTGTCATTTGGTAATTGAGTATTGTAGTTTGCTTATCATGGACACTATTAGGCATGGATTAATGGGGCAAATCGGCGGAAATAATTGGCTAGGTTTGTGCTCTTGCCCCTGTTACCCACCATTTTGTGGGTAATATCCCTAGGAGAATTTGTTTTCTCCAAGATGGTCCTCAGCTGGCAGCCAGCAGCCCGTTGCATCCACCGGCTAGCTCATTGTGCCATTTCTCCGCCACCTGAGCCAACCATGTGGTCTCTCGCCCATCTGCCATGTTTGTATGTTTGAAGGTGGGCCTCAAGAACCTAAAGGTATGCTTTGTCATTCGGAACTTGAGTATTGTAGTTTGTTTATCATGGACACTTCTAGGCATGGATTAATCGGAGGATTCGGAGGAAAAAATGGGCTAGGTTTGGTCTCCTTTCCCCTAGACCCCTTTTAGGTATTAACCTTGGATTCTAGTCCGGTGGGATCTATTTTAATGACCATTTGGCTTTAGGGATGGTATTTCATGGGAAACCCCGATGTTGGTTGCGTGGTCCCGCTCCCTTATCCACTTATATCACCCTCTTTCCATTCATTATTACCTCATCATCATTTCTCCCACCTGGGTCTACATTCCCCCATTGGGTCCACATAGGGTAAGCATGCCCCTTCCCCTTGCCCACACCTTGGGTCATGGCCTGGAATGAAGCCCAAAGGTTGATGCAGCTAAAAAAAAAAAGATAAAATCATAGTTGGCCACATTCAACAGGAAAATGTACCACAAAATGCAAAAGATGGTCAAGACAAACACATTTAGCATGTGGGCAAAAGCCAATACATGAGCTCTACCCCATCATCATGGCCATCACCCTGGTTCCAACAGGTTCTATGAGCCTCTTCATTATATAGGAACCCATTATTGTCCCAACCCTTGGTGGGCAATGAACCACCCCACCTTAAAAGGGATATATTCATTGTTATATCTTATACATCATGCGCTTACCCCTTGAGCCCCGAGCAGTTAATCAAAGAAAGTTAATCAAAGAAAATCATAAAAAGGAAAAAGGCATATAAAGAAGGTTGGGAAAATCAAGGTCGGGGCACCTCATGTACCATGATTGCTCCCTCCTATACATTATAATCCCAAGTGTGGGCTCCCCTCTTATTAGCTACCCTTGTACCCTAGCATGTGACCCAGGGCTGCCCCTTCTCATTCCCACTTCATTCACCCATCTGTCACATGCCACCACCCTATGGAAGATGTACCTTGACTATATTATCCCCTTTACAAGTAGAAACCACCTAATAGGATTATTGGTTAACCCCATTTGGAGTTTAGGAGACATTGGCAGATCCCGAAGCTCATTATGGAGGCGCAGGCCATTATGAAGTCCACACCTGTGGTCCATGATTGGTAAGCTCATTTACTCGATTTCTCTAATGACTTGTTGTAACGGAAGGCTAGGGGATGCATTGGATCTTATGCAGGATTACAGATGGTTTCCATCTTGGGTTTGATCTCCCTATAAGGGATCCTAATCCTCCAGAGGGCTACATTGGCACATGTAGGATGTGCGTTGACAGCCATGGGCCTACACAGCAGCAGATAGCACTCCATCGATCCCTGCAACAATTCAGAGATTGCTCGTGGTTCACTTATTGGGTGAGGAAGATGCACCTGATCCATCATGCCCGGCTGGCCCCAAATTTGCACCATACACTTGGCAAATGATCGAGGGCTTGCACGATGATGTGGCACCACCTAGACCATCATCCTCACCCTTGCAGGAGACCTACAGGAATCATCGATTTGTTTAGAGACCCATGAGGACAATTGTGTGCCCCCACATGTCATTTGGAGCACCACATGTTACCACAAGGGACCAACCCCTTGTCCACTGCTTTTGCAGGTTCTATTCTTCATTATGGCACCCATGGACCTCATTAGACCTCTTAAAAGGCCCTATGACATGCACAGATTATTATTTGACCTCTTGAGAGGCTTAATCATTCATTTATGAGCTAGTTTGGTGGGCTTGTCACCAAAAGTTTAATTATTAGAATTTAGAACATTATTTTATTTTTGGGGCTTATGTAGGCCAAAGAGGCTAATTCGAACTCGTAATTTGTATATAAAATCATAAATACAAGTGAGATGAACTCATTTTCTCATCATCACTTTGGATTGGATCTTTTCTCTCTTGAGAATTTCACACTTTTTCTAAAGGATGAATTGGAGCTTTATGGATGAATTTTGATGTGTGGATATTGGTCTATCTGATCCAAAATGGATCCTAAAAACCTCTAAGTCTTCATATACTTAACTATCGGAAACACTATCGCAATGGAAAACAGTGAAAGAAAGGCGGAAAACAGAGCTAAGCAAAGGTGGAAGTGACGCTGCACAGGAGCCGTCGGATCGGACCGATCAATGGTCCAGATCTAATCGGCAAAGGCTAGCAGGAGATATCGGAGGCAGCCATATGAAAATCGCGACAGCGATCAGTGCGAGTCAATGAGGACCGTCGATCAAGTGCGCAGATCAACGGTCCAGATTTACTCGCAATATCGCATCGCTAAAAACACAAGGACTAACCGCGGCCCGAGGACTATGCGATATATCGCATTGCAGCAATACAAAGGAGCGGGACCGATACAATATGCAACTTGCGATAGCCGGACCTGACAGGTTTTATGGATGCAAATTAATATATTTTGAGTTCTGGTAAAAAGGGTTTTTCTATGTATTTTCGCATTTTCGTTAAAAAAAGCGAAATACAAAGGAAATGCGCCCGGAGCGATAAAACGGACCCTTAAGGTTTATACATGTAGCTTTATAATATTTGAGTTCCGTAATGCGCTGGATTTCGGGTGGGTCTCAGGCGGTAAGTGGTATTGGATGGGCTCCGCACGATCCCATACACTGGCCAACACGTGGCTTGGCGTCTAAGAGAGAAAACTGCCTTTTTGGGTGGGTAATCTCTGTATGCATAAGCCGCCCGAAATGAATATCAACTATTGGATCAAAGATCACACAGATCAACGGTGGGCTTGCGATAGCGACCAAAGGCGGACCCGATAGGATTATAGGGCAGATTCAATGATTTTTGAAGTCCGATAGAAAGAGTTTTTGTGGGTTTTTCAGTGTTTTTAGTGTATTTCTCTGTGTAAACAGAGAAACATATTCCTGGGGATTTCAACCGCACCAGTGGTCCTTTCCGTTTAAAAACAGGTGGCCACCATACCTGAAGGCGTTTTACAATGATTGTTTAATGCTCAGAGGGGATTTGAACAGACAGAGGCCAAGAGCCAGAGAGCCGAAAGGGGAGACGAACAAACAAGCGCCGATAGGCTTAAAAGCCAGTCAGTGGCAGAAACAGATAGGGGCAGTTGCTGAGACAGAGAAAAAGCAGAGGACAGAGAGCAAAAGGGGAGAGTCTGTGTACTCTTGTAGACTTGAGGATTTCAAGTAAATCCCCGTTGTTTGGTCACTGTTGCGTTGAGACTCGGTTTTGAGCTCACACTTGTAATAATCTGCTCTTGAAGACATAATATAGAGGTCAACACTAAAAGCTGGACCAGGAGACGTAGCCAGGAAGTCTGGTGAACTCCTTGATTATTTTGTTGTGTTAATGTGTGTGACTGTTGTGTTTTCTAACTGCTCATTGTCTATATTATTCGCAATCTTTTAGATCCTTTGCACCAAACAATATAGGCATTCCTGCACATGAGTCTGTAATACCTTAATATTATTTTAAGATCTCATTATCAGATCACTATCTTATCTTGGAGCTTCTCTTTTGTCAATTGTGAATGGTTGGATATATTTTGTTACATGTAAGTACATGCTTTTAATGTTATTATTGTTTTACTTTGCCATAGGACTGGGATTTTCGCTATTTCTAAGGCTAACTGTTGCATGCATTTACTATTTAAAATTGTGGAATTTTGTCTCTGTTATAGCATCTCTCAATGTATGGGACATGTAATGTGGAAAAAATCTCCTATGGGTAATTCTATCAAAGAATTTGACCTTGAGAAGCCATCTCCTTTGCACATCAAAGTATAAAAGTTGCAAGATTGCTTCTCCTTGACCTAGAAGGCTAGCGAAGTGATCTTGAGGCCTCCTTGACTAAGAATCAAGAATCCTATTCATTATTTCATCATAAACTCCATTCTGCCAAGATTAAGGCACCGATCTTACCATGAGGTGGTCACCAAAAATCACATCCTTTCACCTTCATTTAGGTCTAGCCAAGTTGGGATACCTACGGCATCAATTTCCCGACAAGCTAGCCCTCCAAAAAGTTCGATCTCCTAGGGTCTCCCATGCTGGTATTTCCTCAAGGTCTCCTCCAATTTTGAAGCCATTCCGACGATGGAGTTGGGAGAAAATCCAAGCCCTAGCTCCGAAATCAAACTTTTCCTTAGCATCCTCAAGGCTAGTGCCTCATAGGATCAAATCAACACCTTCAAGTGAAAATCCTTTCTTTGATCCTTTCCCCATCTTGTTTAGGGTAAAGAACATCATTGGTTGCTATACTCATTCCTCTTATCCTAGACTGGGTCCACTTGGTCCTGTATGGTACCATTCCTTTGAAAAGACTATTCTTTAAGAACCATCCGGGATACCAATTACAATAAGAATTTTAGAAATTGGGAAATTCCTTTGTAAGTCATCTCTCATAAACCTAACACCCTTAAATCCTCCCTTCTTTTCCTTAGGAGACATTGTACCTTGCTTAGAAAGCAAGCAAGCTTTATCCTTCTAACTCTTCTAGGAAAGGGATTATTAAGGTCACTCCACATCACTTCATTGACTTATCCTTCATCGGTAACTACATAATATACCGGATCTCCTCCCATCAGTGAAAGTCTGTAAATAAAAGGGAGTCTTAGCTGAGGTGACAGTGGGATAAGTCTCCATTTGTTGCCCTTGGCCTAGCAGTTTCCCTTTAGGTCCCCTGCTAGTTTGAGCGGTAACATTTTGGTGTCGTTTCCGTGGAGGAAGAAAGTCTACCTCCCTAGTGAATCATTGAGGAATTGATTCATTGACGACATTTATAAAATATTCCTCTGGCGACTCCATTCATTGTCCAATCCCCTAGTTTACTTGAAGGCGACAACATTCCTCCTTTAACTAGGGCTATTGCAAAAAGGGGAGAGTGAACTCCATTACCCATTGGAATCGTCCTTTTCCCTGAATTTGAGAAGGTTAGTGATACATCTCCAAAGATGCCATCTAGTTCAAGCACTGACTCTAAAAAGGGTCAACCCAAGATGACCAAGAGTGAAAGACACTTGGTTAGTGTCATTGCCCTTTTGAAGTTGAGTAATGATCCCAAGCCATTATCTGAAAAATATAATTGATGGCTACCCAAATTCAAAGGGGATGCTACTTGGACTGCCCATGGTTTTATTGAAGAATTTTACTGGCAAATGTCCCCTAGAATGATATTTGATGAAGATAGGATTATGATGCTTTTTTCCTTATCACTTGAGGGACAAGCAAGAGATTTGTACCTTAGCCTTCCCCCTAGATGCATAAAAGACTCCGATGAATTTGAGGACCTATTCATGAAAAGATGGTCATACAATGCCTAAGGGACCTTCAACATTGAAAAATTCTACGAAATAACCAAGGGCAGGGAAGATGTGCGAGAGTTCATTCGAAAGTTTGATAGGGTAGTCAAAGATATACCTAATCATTTGAAGCCATCTGAGGCCAACATCCTTGACAAATTCATAGAGGCAGTGGGTGGTAACCTCACCTATGCGTTGAAGGATAAGAAACCAGCCACTTTGGCCGAGGCTAAAGAAACGGCAATGGAGGTTGAAAAAACATATGAATCTCAAACGTTGATATCAATGACCATCCTAGAGCTAAGGTTGAAATCAAGAAGGAGAAGTCCAAAGATCAATATGAGGAAACTCTCCTTTCCATTCTCAAAAGGATGGAAAAGTTCACTGAAGAATCCAATGCATGTGACAGGGTTATCATGAACAAAATCACCGCCTTAGAAAGGGCCCAAAAGTTGAGTTATATCCCTAAAGGAAAGCTTTTTATCAAAAGTAAAGTGAAGAAGATAGGTCGAGCTCTTCTCAAATCCAAAACACATTGGCTCCAACTAATGTCGTTGAGCCAAACTCTTCATCTGAGGATGAGGAAAGTGAGGGGGATGAAAGTGAAGGTGAACAAATTGATGAGCAAGCTAATCTTGTGGAATCTGACATCTTCAACATTTTGCTGGGAGGGTCATACACACATCCTCCCATTAGTGAGGTCACCCACAAGGAGGAAAAGGAAGAATCAATTCTTAACTCAGATAACTAGGGAAGATTCAAAGGGGTTCAATATTCCTGAAAAGAAAAGGGCAAAGACCCCTAAACAATCCATCTCCAAAATTCCTCCCAAGAAGGATCCCACAACAAAATCCAATCCAAAAAAGCATCCTCCTAGGAAAGAATACGTCAAGAAGAAGGATAAGGGGAAGGAAATTAAACTCGACATTGACATAGGGGTTTTTGTAGGAAAGATGACTATACCTTTTCCCTTAAAGGAGATTGCTAAGCTTCCCGAGCAACAAAAACAACTTAAGAAGTCCTTGGGGATTCAAGAGGAAGAACTACTTGAAGAGTTGCAAAGCATTCATATTCTTGACCGAAAACCTAGGCACAAACCTTTCTTGCTTACTTTGGCTATCAATGACCTCTTCTTACACAATTGTATGTTAGACTCAAGTGCTTCCGCTAATATCACACCTTTGACTGTTATGAAGCAATTGGGTCTCAGCATCACTCAACCATATAAAATGGTGTGTGGTTTTAATTCCAAACCCATGGAAGTGGAAGGTATCATCAAAGACCTTAAGGCTTATTTAGCTAGAAATCCCGATATATCCCTCCTCATGGATGTTATTGTTATTGATATTCCTGACGTGTGGGGGATGTTGTTATCCCAAAAATGGGGAGCTACCGTTGGGGGGCATGTTCAAATGGACCTATCATACACAACCATCCCGCAATCCAATAGCACCCCTTTTATCCTTTATAGGGAACCTACTTACTTACCGCGTGTGATCAAGCCTGGGCCATACTATGAAACATGCGATATTGAGAAATCTTCCCATATTCTCCCTACCCAGGAAATCTAAATCCTCAAGCAGCGAATCTCTCAAACAAGCAAAAAGTGGAAGCCTAAGAAACAATACAAGGTTGGGGACTTGTTCTTGGTTGATAAAGATCCCATACCTATCAGGATTCATGGAAGGGTTGGAGATGACTATTACTACATTGCGAAACTTAACGACGAACTTTGACCTGAGTCGATAAAATTAAGTCGTATCACTTCCTTCCTTGAGACTTGACATTGTATCATATGCATGGTAGGGTAGCATGCATTGCATATTGATTTTTGCATTAGGAATAACATCGTATGATATTTCTCATGGTAGATAGGTGCATATCTACATATTTTATTTTCTGTTGGTTTTATGGCCTAACATATAGCATGTGCGATCATGAGACATCGCGAAAGCATGCTGCCCCATGTTATTCTATCTATTATATGTGCAGGTGACAAGTCTACGATAACCAAGAGATTGTTGGAGTTCTCGTGACCTCTCGTTCGAGTGGCTTCGCCCACTTCTTTAAGAGATCACATCCTAGTTGGAGCCAGGTGTTACCCACCATTTTGTGGGTAATATCCCTAGGAGAATTTTTTTCTCCAAGATGGTCCTCAGCCGGCAGCCCCTTGCAACCACCAGCTAGCTCATTGTGCCATTTCTCCGCCCCCTGAGCCAGCCATGTGGTCCCTCGCCCATCTGCCATGATCGTATGTTTAAAGGTGGGCCTCCCGAATCTAAAGGTATGCCTTGTCATTTTGAAATTGAGTATTTTAGTTTGCTTAACATGGACACTTTTGGGCATGGATTATTGGGGGGATTCGACGGAAAGGATGGGCTAGGTTTGGGCTTCTGTCCCCTAGACCCCTTTTAGGAATTAACCTTGGATTCTAGTCTTGTGGGATCTCTTTTACTACCCGTTTGGTTTCAAGGATGGTATTTCACGGGAAACCCCGATTTTGGTTGCGTGGTCCTGCTCCCTTATCTGCTCATATTGATATCACCCTCTTTCCATTCACTATTACCCCATTAATCATTTCTCCCACCTGAGTCCACATTCCCCCATCGGATCCACATAGGGTTAGCATGCCCCTTCCCCTTGCCCACACCTTGGGTCATGGCCTAGAATGAAGCTTGGAGGTTGAGGCAGCTAAAAAATAAAGATAAAAGCATATTTGGCCACATTCAACCAGGAAATGTACCACAAAATGCAAAATATGGTCGAGACAAACACATTTAGCATGTGGGAAAAAGCCAATACATGAGCTCTACCCCATCATCATAGCCATCACCTTGGTTCCTATAGGTTCTATGAGCCTCCTTCATCATATAGGAACCCATGATTGTTCCAACCCCTAGTGGGAAATGAACCGCCCCACCTTAGAAGGGGGATATTCACAGTTATATCTTATACATCATGCTCTTGCCGCTTGAGCCCCGAGCAGTTAATCAAAGAAAATCATAAAAAGGCAAAAGGCATATAAAGAAGGGTGGAAAAATCAAGGTCGGGGCACTTCATGTACCACGATTGCTCCCTCCTATACATTATAAACCCAAGTGTGGGCTCCCCTCTTATTAGCTATCCTTGTACCCCAGCATGTGAACCAGGGCTGCCCCTTCTCATTCCCTATTCATTCACCCATCTGTCACATGCCACCACCTTTTGGAGGATGTAGCTTGGCTATATGATCCCCCTTAGAAGTAGAAACCACCTAATAGGATTATTGATTAACCCCATTTGGAGTTTAGGAGACAGTGGCACATCCTGAAGCCCATTATGAAAGGGAAAGCCATTATGAATTCCCCACCTGTGGTCCATGATTGGTAAGCTCATGTACTCGATTTCTCTAATGACTTGTTGTACTTGAAGGCTAGGGGACACATTAGATCTTATGCAGGATTGCAAATGGTCTCCATCTTGGGTTTGGTCTCCCCATACAGGGTCCTAATCCATCAAAGAGCTACATTGGCACATGTAGGGTGTGCATTGAGAGCCATGGGCCTACACAGCAATAAATAGCACTCCATCGATCCCCACAACGATTCAGAGATTGTTCGTGGTTCACTTATTGGGCGAGGAAGATGGACCTGATCCATCATGCCCGGCTAGCCCCAGATTTGCACCATACACTTGGCAAATGATCGAGGGCTTGAACGATGATGTGGCACCACCTACACCATCATCCTCGCCCTTGCAGGATATCTACAGGAATCATCGATTTGTTTGGAGACCCATGAGGACACTTGTGTGCCCCCAGATGTCATTCAGAGCACCACACGTTATTATAAGGGGTCGTTCGAACTCCTAATCTGTGTAAAAATACAAGTGAGATGAGCTGATTTTCTCATCATCACTTTGGATTAGATCTTTTCTCTCTCTTGAGAATTTCGCACTTTTCCTAAAGGATGAATTGGATCTTTATGGATGAATTTTGATGTGTGGACATTCGTCTATCTTATCTTGGAGCTTCTCTTTTGTCAATTGTGGATGGTTGGAGATAATCTGTTACATGTAAGTACATACTTTTAATGTTATTCTTGTTTTACCTTGCCATATACATTGGACTAAGATTTTTGCTATTTCTAGGGCTAATTGTTGCATGCATTTACTGCTTAAAATTGTGGAATTTTGTGTCTATTATAGCATCTCTCAATGTATGGGCCATGTAATGCGAACAAAATCTCCTAGGGGTAATTCTATCAAAGAATTTGACCTTAATAACCCATCTCCTTTGCACATCAAAGTATAAAAGTTGCAAGATTGTTTCTCTTTGCCCTGAAAGGCTAGCGAAGTGACCTTAAGACCTCCTTCACTAAAAATCAAGAAACCTACACATTATTTCATCATAGACTCCATTCTCCGAAGACTTGGTCACCAAAAATCACATCCTTTCACCTTCATTCAGGTCTAGGCTCTAGCCAAGTTGGGGTACCTAAGGCATCAATTTCCCAACAAGCTAGCCCTCGAAAAAGTTCGATCTCCTAGGGATCTCCTGTGTTGGTGTTTCCTCAAGGTCTCCTCGAATTTTGAATCCATTTCGACGGTGGAGTTGGGAGAAAATCCAAGCCCTAACTCTGAGATGACACTTTGCCTTAGCATCCCCAAGGCTAATGCCTCATAGGATCAAATCAACACCTTCAAGTGAAAATCCTTTCTTTGATCCTTTCCCCACCTTGTTTCGGGTAAAAAATATCATTGGTTGCTATACTCATTCCTCCTATCCTAGACCGGGTCCACTTGGTCCCATGTGGTCCCGTTCCTTTGAAAAGACAGTTCTTCAAGAACCATCCGGGATACCAATTACAATAAGGATTTTAAGGATTGGGAAGTTCCTTCATAAGTCATATCCCTTAAACCTAACCCTTAAATCCTCCCTTCTTTTCCCTATGAGACATTGTACCTTGCTTAGAAAGCAAGCAAGCCTTATCCGTCTAACTCTTCCAGGAAAGCGATTATTAGGGTCACTACAAATCATTTCATTGACTTACCCTTCATCGGTGACTCCATAATATACTGGGTCTCCTCCCATTGGTGAAAGTTCGTAAATAGAAGGGAGCCTTAGCTGAGGTCCACATTGCTCCACTGGGTCCACATAGGGCTATCTCTCCCCTTTCCCTAGCCCACACCTTGGGTCAGGCTTGGAATGATGCCCTAGAGGTTGATGCAGCTAAAAAGAAAAGCAAAAGCATAATTGGCCCCATTCAACAAGAAATGTACCACAAAATGAGAAAGATGGCTGGGACAAACACATTTAGCACGTGGGCAAAATCCAATACATGACCTCTACCCCATCATCATGGCCACCACCCTGGTTCCTACAAGCTTTGTGAGCCTCCTTCATCATATAGGAACCCATGTTTGTCGCAACCCCTGGTGGGCCATGAACTGCCCTACCTTTAAAGGGGTTATCCACTACTATATCTCACACATCATGCTCTTACCCCTTCAGCCCCGAGCAGTTAATTAAAGAAAAATCATAAAATGACAAAAGGCATATAAAGAAGGGTGGAAAAATTAAGGTCAGGGCACCTCATGTACCACGATTGCTCCCTCCTATACATTATATACCCAATTTTGGGCTTCCCTTTTACTCGCTACCCTTGTACCCCAGCATGTGGCCCAGGGCTACCCCTTTTCATTCCCTATTCCATTCATATCTTTATGACATGCCACCACCTTTTAAAGGATGTACCTTGGACATAGTATCCCCCTTAGGAGTATAAACCACCTAATGGGATACTTAGTTAACCCCATTTGGAGCTCCAACAAACTCCTCTGCGTCCCTCGGCATCTGTCGTACTTCCCTGCTGGTTCTACCACTGGTGGTGGGAGGCTCAATCAACTCTTCCTCCTGGTCCTGTCGTTCCATCTGCTGAGAACTATCTGAATTTCCTTCTTATGAGGAAATATTGGTACTAGTCACTATGCTCAATCCAAGTGTCTGTCCTCCTTGTTGCCCCTGCTGCTGCTAGACTAATGGAACATCTATTGACTGACCTTCTGCTGGCATCTACAGTCTGATCCAGTTTTCTGCACTTTTCGTTTGGAATGTGACAATATGCCATGCTTCCAAATATCCTGAGATGACTTACTTCCGGATTCTTCCCTGTGAAGACACCTTCAGGCATTCTCTTCCCCAATGCTCTGTGAGGAGTTCTATTCTGAATATATACCGCTGTGTTGCAAGCCTCTTCCCATAAGAATCTAGGTAAGTCTTGATCATAAAACATAGTTTTTGCTGCCCCAACAATAGTTCTATTTTTCTGCTCTGCTACTCCATTCTACTTTGGATTATATGGAGTTGCCCATTCTCTTTTGATGCCCACCTTTGCGCAAAAATATGTGAAGTCATTGTCTATATAGTCTCCACCATTATTTGAACGTAGTACCTTTATCTTTTTCCTTGTCATGTTTTCAAGGAGAGACTTAAACTCTCTGAATCGATCAAAGGCCTCATCCTTGGTCTTTAATAAATAGATCCAGGTTTTTCTAGAGTGATCATCAATAAAGGTGACGAAGTACCCACCACCACTAAGAGCTCATGTGGACATTGGACCACAAATATCTGAGTGTATCAATCCCAATACACATTCTTCTATATTGTTGCTTCTGCAAAAAGTTTCTTTAGCATACTTCCTTAGTACGTTTCCTCTGCATAAATCATCATGCTCAGTAACAAGGACTGGAACTCCTATAACAGTCTCTCTAAGCATCCTCAATGCTCCATGGTGCAAGTGTCCCATTCGTCTCTGCCATAATTCATTTAGTTCCCTTTCACCATTATGATTGTTTCCTATTAGTGCCATTGGAGACTCGCGCTGCAACCTATACAGTTTGTTGCTTCGAGCTCCAATTTGTCTCTTATTCTTCCAACTTGGATGTTTGACGTATAATTTCTTTCCAATGAAGTATACATCATATCCCTTGTCCTGTAACTGGGACACTGAAATCAGATTCATTCCTAACCAAGGCACATGCAGAACTTTGGTGGCTCGGATGTTGGTTCCTGCTTTCGTCCGAAATGTTATAGTGCATCTCCCTACTAGAATACACTTTGTTCTGTTTCCCATAGTAATCTAGAAGTCCATTTGTTCTTCTTGATAGCTCAAGAAATATTCTCGTACTCCAGCCATATGGGTTGAAGCCCCGCTATCAATGTACCAAACATCTGCTGACGTTGAACTTGCTAAGAATGTGAATTCTTCTTCTAATCTGGAAGATAATTCGGAGACATCTTGAGTTTCCATATTTTTGCTATTTTTCTAACAATCTCTGACGCTATCCTCCGCCAGCAACTACTGCAAGAAAAACTGTGTCTTCTCCTGAAGACTTATTTGCGCTGAAGATTTTGCATTGCTACCTTTGTCACCAGTAAACTTCAATTTGGAAATCTTTCTATCCATTGATTCTCTCAAAGAGAAATTTTCTCATGAGAATTTTGCCCTCCTAAGTTGGACTGCGTAATTCTTCTGGGAATTCGATTTCTGCTCATGCTGTAATTTCGAACTCCCTCCTCTTTAATGTTGGCTCTTCCAGTCTAGACTCTTGCTTAACCTTGCTCTAATACCATGTGAAAAATTCTAAATAGAAATCCAACTGCAATGATTAATATTATTTTTTCTACTTATTAACTCAAAAATAAGTTACTCACAATGTTTCTACGGCAAATATCGAAATAAATTCTACTGCATCCTTCACAATTAAAATACTGCGGAAAGTGAATGCAAAGAAAAAATACTAACGCAAATATAACCACGATGACAGTTATTTTTGGACAATTGTCCCCAGAAAAACCCAATGTGGGAAAACCGCTGCAGCAGATGAGGATTTCTTTATTATTCTTCAGCAAAAATCTCATGTACAAGATACAACCAACAAAATAGAAGAGGATTCTCTGAGAAATTTTACAGAAACTCCTCGACGAGTTTTTGATACAGGAGAGGACCTACTTCCCCCTCTGAGTCTCACTACGTTAGCTCCTGCGTGAGGACTGTGCAATCCCAGTGTCACACTGCCTCTGCGATGTCCCTCCTCTGCATCACAGCCTCTACAATGTCCTCTCTCTGCTCTACGTCTTCTGCTCCTGACCTCCTGACTGATCTCGATACCCTCTCTCTCCTTCTCACCTGCAACTCTCCCCCTGATTTGATTTTCTCTTGTCGAACTTCGACCAATGAGAAAATCTATCTTACTCGAGTAACTGAGTATCGGCCTCTGGTGTCTTTTCCAAATGCCCCTCGATGTTCTTCTTATAATTTTCCAGTTGAGAACCAAGGACCCAGATTAGATTATAATCAATGGCTCAAATTATTTGGACTCGGTCTTCATCTTCTTCTAGAAGTTACACCCACAATTTAGATTAATACCCATTAATTATTTTAATTTCCTAAGTTTAGACTTAGGGACCCATTAAAAATAATTAATTATTTTAATAAAACTGTCTCCAAGTGGAATTTCCCAAAATGATTTTTGGGTGTTGTGGAATACATCTGTCTAACTGTCCCTGCAAAATTTGAAACTTAGAGCACATCTGATGCTACCAGAAATCAACACATCAGATATTCTTTCTTATTATTTGAGCCTACTACTATTGATGCCGCTAGTGTGAAGGACATTCACCTTGAAAGCAGGGGTAAGAATGATAAAAAGAGAAATCGAAGAAATCATCTTTTAAACCTCATAATGGCAAGTTCAAAGGAGAAGGCAAGGGAAAGGACAAGAAGGCATCTACAACCAAGAAGGAGGAAGGAGCAAAGCCATCTTGCACACATTGCAAGAAGGAAGGCCATGATGATGAACATTGTTGGAAATTGCATCCAGAGTTGAAACCAAAGAGATTTGGTGGGAAGAACAAGCAAAAGGTGGCAACCGCGCAGCAAGACCTTGGATCTGATTTTGGTGATGAGACATTGATCACAACAGTGGGCACATAAGGTACTCTTTCTCTTCATGCTAATGAAAATTCTGAATCGCATGCAAGTACAAGTTCTTCAAATGAGCCTCTTGTTAATGAACGAAAGAGAATTGAATTGTTCCACATTAGAGTCATAATGAAACATACTAAAGTGGAAACCTTGTTTGATTCGAGCTCACAAGAAAATTTGATTTCAGAATCCTTGGTTAAAAGGTTAGGATTAGAGACCAAGCCTCATCTGAAACCATACTCGCTTGATTGGGTGTGTGATAAAGAAAAATTACATGTAACCAAGCAATGTAGAGCTAGATTTGTGATTGCATCCAAACTAGTTGATGAGGTTGATCTTGATGTTGTACCCTTGGATATCTATGGTATTGTATTGGGGAGTCTGTATTTGTATGACAGGAAAGCAGTTTTCTTTCGCCATGAAAACAAGTATCATCTCACAAAAGATAAGGTGGAATACATTGTTAGAGCTCATCGCGCCAAAATCAGGGATAGTCTTGTAAGTGCAAGTCAGTTGTAGAGATTGATTATTTCCAGCAAAGGATTCATACTCATGGTTGTGAGAGCAAAAGATGCCGAGACATCTGAAGCTTTCCAAGGTTGTGATCCCACCCATAAAAAGGAATTGAATGAAATTGTTTCTAATTATGATGGGCTTTTTCAGGAACCAGGTGGGTTGCCTCCAAAGCAGGGGGTCCAACATGAGATTCACTTGCAGCAAGATGCTCCTTTACCCAACATTGGTATGTACAGATTGTCAGCCATTGAGATCGAGAAGATAAAGACACAGGTAAAGGAATCGCTGAACCAAGGGGTCATAAGACCAAGTTCTTCTCCATGCGGCTCACCTATCATGTTGGTGCCGAAAAAGGATGGCACATGGAGGATGTGCGTAGACTACAGGGCACTCAACAAAATAACGATGAAGAATCGGTACCCTCTCCCTCGCATTGATGATTTGTTAGATCAATTGAAAAATGTTATCTATTTCACAAAACTGGACTTGCACAGTGGTTATCATCAGGTTAGGATTGCAGAACAAGATGTATGGAAGACTGCATTCAAGACGAAATAGGGGTTGTTTGAATGGTTGGTGATGTCGTTCAGACTATGCAATGCTCCAACTACATTCATGAGGGTTATGAATGATATTTTCAGGGGTTTTCTTGATGCTTTTGTACTTGTATATCTTGATGACATTCTTGTTTACAGTAGGACATGGGATGATCATGTGAGTCATGTTAAAAAAGTGCTTAATGTTTTGCAAAAAGAAAAATTGTATGTCAAAATGTCCAAATGTGAGTTTGGGAAGACCTCTTTGGTTTTTGGGTGCAGTACAATATTGTAGGAGGTTCAGTTCCAACTTCTCCATCATTGCATCCCCCTTACACGCATTGACGAGTGTGAAGCAAACCTTTCAATGGGGAGGAAAGCAGCAGAGAGCCTTTGATACACTGAAATAGAACATTAGCACCACACCAGTTTTGGCCTTACCTGACCTCCAACAGCCTTACGAGATTGAGACCGATGCCAGTAGATACGCCATGGGAGCAATATTGATGCAGCAAAGGAAACATGTATGTTACCATTCAGAGACATTCTCCCAAGCTATTGTGAAATATCCCACATACGACAAGGAGTTGTATGCCTTGGTTCAAAGCGTGAAGAAGTGGAAGCACTATTTGATCAGCAAGGAGACCATCATTCACACAAATCACTAGCCCTTGCAATACCTTCAGTCGCAAACCAAGCTTCAACAAGCACGTCATTTCAGATGGATGGGATTCCTTCAACAGTTTCACTTGGTAATAAAATACAAGAAGGGAACCAACAACAAAGTGGTAGATATGCTTTCTTGCCCTCCTATTTCTGCATCTATAGTTTTGCAAAATGCCTCTTTATCTTTTGAAAGTTATGTTGAACAATATGTTGATGATGATGATTTTAAGGAGATTTATGCAAAGCTGACTCATGGATCGCAGGTGGACAATTATCATTTGCAGGGAAATTTGTTGTATCACCTTGGAAAACTTTGTATCCCCACCAATGAATGAATACATGTAATCAGAGAGGCACATACCTCTCTTGTGTCAGGTCATTTTGGTGTAGGGAAAACTTTGTGTCATTTGCAGAGGTTGTGTTATTGGCCTCACATGAAAAATGTTGTGACTCGATATGTAAAGGGATGTGTGTTGTGTTCAGTTAGCAAGCCCACTAATAGAAAATTAGGGCTCTACACACCACTCCCTATTCTGAGTCGTCCATGGGAAAGTGTGTCGATGGATTTTGTAGGCAACTTGCCTTTGTCTAGGAAAGGTCATGACTAGTTGCATGTTGTTTTGGATTGAGTTAGCAAAATGTGTGTATTAACTCCTTGTAAAAAGCAGGTCACTGCAGAGCAGACTGCTTATTTATTCTTCCAATTTGTATGGGTCCACTTTGGGCTGCACACATCCAATGTGTCTGATCAAGACTTTCACTTTCTTGGAGAGTTTTGGATGAGTTTCTAGAGAATGATGGACACCATGTTCAAGAGGAGCACGACATTTCATCCAAAGACCGGTGAACAAATAGAGGTTGTTAACCGCACAATGATACACTTACTCCGAGGCTATTGTGGCAAGCATCCCAAGTTGTGGGATGAGAAACTTCCTTATGTACAACATGCATACAACCGAGCAGTGCATTCATCCACTCAGAGCTCACCATTCGAGACATGCTTTGGTTATTTACCAAAGGATCCCTTAGACATGGTCTTTGGGAGAGATGAAGATTCTAGTGGGCAAGATGACAGGGACAAAGCGCGAAAGTTCATTCAACAAATTCAGATGATCCACCAAGAAGTGCAGGAACATTTGAATAAGATTCAAGCTCAATGTAAAGCCCGACATGACAAGCAACGAGTCGATCACCAATTCCAAGTTGGAGACAAAGTGTGGCTTCACATCAACAAAGATAGGATGACAGGGAAGGAAAGATGTTGCGACCAATCTGATATGGCCCATACACCATATTAGAGAAAATTGGAGACAATTCTTTTTGTCTCGATTTGCCAGCATACATGCAAATGTACTCAGTGGTGAACGATGAAAATTTGAAGCTTTATGAGCCTCCATTGATCATGGACACCGAAGAGGTTGAACAAGTTCCTATAGTGGACAATTTTGCACCAAAATACTTGGACAAGCTACCAGAGGACATCATTCTCGACAGGAAGACCAGGACTTCACGATAGGGAGACATGGAGTACCTTCATATTGGTTTCAAGGGAATGCATCCAAGTAAGGCTCGATGGATGGAAAAGGAGAAAGTGAGGGAGCAATTCCGTCACTTGCCAATTGACTGATAAAGCTTTTGGCGGTCCAAAAGCTCATTAGTTGGGAGGAATGATCCAAGTGGATCCAGAAATAGAAGTGGCCTTGAAAATAGCTCAAAAATCAAATTCCTCAGAGGGAAATGAAACCAAGACCAGATCGTAGTAGTCATCACCCTAATTCAAATGATGCCAAAAACACTCAAATCCGAGTTCGTATGCTCAAGCTATAGCTGGTCAAAGTTCTGGTCAAACTTGGCCAAGTGACAGTCACTAACAAGGCAACAATTTGGCAAAATCATGGCGTACGAAATCCTGCCATAGGAAAAAGTGAATTTTTCACCTCCTTAATTTCTCTAATATCCCTTATTTTCTGGCAGAAGATTTTTAACTATACAGGTCACAAAATCAATAAAATATAATATTAAATGGGTGGTGGGTGGCCATCCCTGCCATCCCTCCCAACCACATTATCAAAAATATACATATCAATGGTAGGTAGGGGCCATGGTGACACGAACCCCGCCCAACCCCAACAGTCATAACATAAATATGGTGTGGAGTCATCAGGGTTTGGAATCGCCCAGCGCAGGGGTCGACCCACCACTCAGACAGCTCCAGTGGCAACATTCCAAACAAATCCCGCCAAGAATATACAACGCCAACCTTCAAACATATCAGCCAAATAACAATACACCATGTATGGAATGCGCCAAGACTTTAAACCGGAACCACCTCCAGCCTAAACGACTCCACCAACAACAAGCTATGGCTCGTCCTTTGATGGCTCTGCCCCGGTTCATATATAAAAATCCTAAAAACATTTGCCCAATAAACCGGTGGAGGGCGGACGGCCGCGGAACTTTGACGGGCCAGAGGAGTGGAACCAAGAGCGAGGGCATCTCTAAGATGCTGAAAAGATTCCTTTGGAAGGCAAGTGGTGCCAATGTCAAAATTTAGCAAGTTTATAGTTGATTTTGCACGTTTTCGCGCCAGGAATCCAAACGTGCAATCTGTTTCTCTAGCTAAAGTCTCCATTTTCAGGCCATCATCAGAATTGGAGGTATAAGGATCATTTTTGTAAAGTTGTTTGTAACTCATTTCTTTGCTGCCACTTAATGAAAGAAGGCCTCCCCGCTTTGAGCAAGATCTAGAGATGTAGCCCATGTTGGGTGAACTCTGTAATCAAATCGTTTGTGTGCCTTTGATCTATCGGTTGCTTTTTGATTTCTTCTTCCTTTTCATGTGTTAAGTTACTTGGTTAATATGCTCTTTTATATGCAATTCTATATGCATCCTTGAAGTTAAAAGACTTGGATCAATCCCTCCCCTTAGCCTAGGTTGGGTCCACTTGGTCCCATGTGGTCCCATACCTTTGAAAAGTCAAGTCTTTAAGAACCACTTGGGATACCTGTTGATTTTCCACGATCTTAGGTCTAGGTTAGAAGCTTAAAATCTCTGACGCTACCGAACAAAGAGTCTCAACGATAATACTTTTCACAGCGGAATATAAACAATGATAAATCACACATGCACAAAATATAGACAACTTTTTACATTTTTCAATCCAACTTCGTTATATTAAACAACATATAATACAATAGTTTAGGGCTCCTGTAGCAAGGATAATGGACCTCATACATCCACTAATACAAGATACAAAACTGGGACTTGGTGTCAGTCCATCGACAACCAATCTGCTCTCAACAAGATAATCTGACCATCTGGTTGATGTAGTCGACTCTCTCAGCTCATCTCAGTCGTACCCTGTACCTGCTCGGTCCTTCGACTCCTGATCTGTGGCTCCTGCCTCTATCAATGCTCCAAGTCCATCTGGCCACTGAACCTCAGTTGTCAATCTACTCTCTAGTTGCGCCTTAGTCCATCAAGGCCACAACACATCGAGACTCCTGTCGAGTTGTTCACACATCCACTTGTAAACAACTCTCAACTGCCAACTGTTGCTCCTCAGATATTCAGGGACTTCGGCCCACTATGGTCTTCATGCGCTACACTAATGAACACATACATTGTGCACGGAAGGCTACCACCTATCACTGCAAGATGTCCATCTCCCACAATGAACACGGGCTAGGAGAACTACCCATCATCGTTTGTAGAAGTCCTTATCCAAAGACAAATCTCAAGCTCCACAAATTGCTCCTGGTTGATCAGACCCTTGAGCTTAACAACTGCCTCTCTCGCAACTACCTTTGTCCATCAAGGTGTTGCTCACTGAGATCCAACTTGGACACTATCACGCTATCCTCTAACAAACCATAAGTGCCCAATCACATCCACACTTGGACCACTCTCACATTGCCCTCCAATAGTCCACGAGTGGCCAATCCACATTGTAGGATCTGCACCTAGTAAGGGCATCCAATCACCTAGGAGACGCTTACACATGGCTACCAACAGACTTCTCATCGAACACCCATCCACCTACAAATTACATCATCTCAAGAGGACATACATAATTGTAGCATTATGCAGATCCTCTTGACAGAACATCCAACCAACTACTAATATAAGTTTGCTCATCCGATGGTCACGAAACTGTCCAAGACTTCACCCATCAAACTGGTTCAAGGCACCAATCTTCACTATGGTAACTTCCCACTAGTTAGGGCTTCTAACCTCCACATTAGCCCTTCCTCCTTGGTTTCCACAGGATGCTCTAAATATCATCCATAACTAATCCTCATACTTGGATCCAACAAATGGCAACTATGGAGAAATTGACATATCTTAAGCTGCTTCCAGGACGTGTACAAATTATGTTGCTTTGGCTGCCTAGTTATGGCACGCAACAGTTCATTGTTAGCCCTCCCAAACAATTCCTAAAGCCTCCAAATTTCTGCAGCCTAGTCTTCTTGAATTGCTGTTGTCATACATTCGCTGTAGGGCTAAGTTCCATCCCTCATTCCACCCACACAACCTCTAAAACAAAGCTCGGCCTCTGTTCAAACTCTTGTACAAATCCATAGCCTCATTTCAAGGAGAATCCTGCCATATATCAGTGAACAAACTGCCCAGAATAGTTGCTCCCTTACTCGGCCTCCACAGCAAGGTACCTCACACTTCAAGCAATCATAAGAAGGCTTTGCATTGCCTTCTCTTCCTTGCTGAAGTGACCCTCCTTCTGCGGCCCTAAACAAGGATGTCACTCTTCCTCCTTACGAGCTTCTTTCTCTCCTTAACGCTGCCTTTTTGTTGCACCATTGGATGATCAAATGTACTCACATCACCTCATATTTATACACTAATATGAGGGCTTCCTCCAATGTTATCTTAGGGCTTTGCCAACTGTCATTAGGTCTCCTATCATTAGGCCGACCTCGACCAATACATGAGCAAACCCAACCATAACCTTCAAAAATTCATAACACCATTTCTACAACTCGAAATCAGATGATTCTCGTTGCATTAGAATCGTCTCGCCGAGAGCTATCAACCTCATCCATCACATGTCAAAATGTGCTCATGGTTTGGCCCAAATCTCGATGGGTGCAAAACCCCAAGTTTGGGTTCCAAGCCCACAAGCCTACTTGTGGTTCTTTGCCCTCCAATCCCCGAACCCTAGGGCTTGGAGTACCTCTCAAGCTATCCAAAAATCAACACTCCCTCTTAGCGAGGGAGGTACTTTCAACACTAGGAAGTAACCATCATCATTTCCAGCGACACTAGCCCATCTGGCATCCATCACTACGACATACCCTGTAGAATGAACCCGGCAATCTCGGTAGTGCCTCTGCCTCATCACATCTCAACCTAAAGATCCCAAACCTCCATAGGGCTACTCCTCTTGAGGCTAGACTCCCTCTGAGCCTACGTGTTAAGTTATGGTGTGTTCTATGCTTATAACAATTTACTTCTTTTTCTTATTATATTCCACAGATTAGCAATCACATGTATATAAAGTAAAGTGCAGATAGAACATTAAAAGATCGACAGAAAACAAGCCAAGACAAGAGACAAGATGTGGTGGCTAGCCAGGGACAAACCCCACAATGTGTGGGGAAACCCTTTGATCAAAACTTCTTTTATCTTCAATAATTCAGCAAAGAGAAATAGTACAATAAATCTTATTTATATCAGCAATATCAAACCCTAGATCAGCAGCATCAGCATTAGTGGCTTCATCATCAAACTATGGCAGACGATATCTCACAAACCGACCGTCAGATCGGCTTGATTCTACCACCAAAAGTTGTGGCTTTCAGAGGAGGTTCAGATGAACCTACAACGTAGTTTAGATGAGGAGATCTTCTGGTCCACACAGATCAAAATTTACTTCTGCAGTTGTAGCTTTAGTTTCAGCAGCTTCCTTCAAACTAGGGCAGTGGATATCTTGCAAACCGTCTGTGGGATTGACTTGACTCCACCACCAAAAGTTGTGGCTTTCAGAGGAGGTTCAGATGAACCTACAGTGCAGTTCGGGTGAGGAGATATTCTGGTCCACGCAGGTCAAACTTTACTTCTGCAATTGCAGCTTCAGTTTTAGCAGCTTCCGGCTTCACATGTGTGAGGGAGAGACCCTTTTCTGCACAGTAGAGAAGAGACTATTTTCTGCGCAGTAGAGAGAGAGAGAGATGTGATGAGATGAGTGAGTGCAAATGAGGAAAAGTCCTCCTGTATTTATACACAACTGTTGATGTTTGAATAGATGCGACTGTTGGGCTTTTGAGCCTACATGAATTGTAGGTCGGCTTGATAATAATTCCATAATCAAAATAAATTCATATCTCCATGAATACTTATCGGAATCGGATGATCTTTATATCAATCTTACAACTCTCGACGAGAGGAATCTAATAAAAATATTATCAACCATGAATAAGATGACCCACATGAAGTTTGGCCCTAGTTGCCAATTTAACACTCCCTCTCAACTAGGGAGAACTTCATCTGCAATCTGTCTGTCGGTCACTACTATTCATCCATCAAATGTACTGCCCTGTACAGCCTGACCCTTGCCCTGCTCTTCTCTATTCTGCCTGTTCTGCTTTGTCTTGTTCTGCCCTGTACTGATATGTACTATTCTGCTCTGTTCTGCTCTGCTCTTGCATTGTTCTATTCCGCTCTGCTTTTGCATTGTTCTGCTCTGCTCTGCTTTTGTTCGAATTATGAAGAAGAAGAAATGATCGAGAATGTATCATACTGACTCAAATTCAGTCTCAGAGTATGTACCACTGGTCCCAGACCAGTCTCAACCGACCCGAAGTCGGCATCATAGTATGTATAACTCCTACCACTGGTCCCAGACCAGTAACATCCTCCACTGAATCAAAGTCAGTCTCAAAGTGCGTACCACTGGTCCCAGACCAATCTCAACTGACCTGAAGTCAGTGTCATAGAACGTACCACTCCTATCACCGGTCCCAGAGCAGTATCATTGATCCCAGATCAATGGAGGTCATCCTAGCGTAGGGAGTATGGTAGATACAACTATGCGTCCATCGGTACTACTATGGTCCCTAACTTCATTTCCCTGCTCATTGATCAGATGAGAGATACTTCCCATGAGTCCTAGACTGCATGGGTAGGATGCCTCAACAGGAGAACTAATCAATCCTGTCCTCACAGGAGAACACATCAATCCTGCTACAATCGCCATGGAGAACACATCAATCCAGGCCGCCATGGAGAACACATCAATCCTGCTACAATCGCCATGGAGAACACATCAATCCAGGCCTCACAGGAGAACTAATCATCCTGCTACATAGGAGAGCAAATCATCTTGTTCCACAAGAGAGCGAATCATCTTGTCCCACAAGAGAGCGAATCATCTTGTTCCAGTGCGCACCACCAGGGGAGGGTGAGTCACCCTGTGGTCGTATGTTGCTCCAGTAAGAACCACAAGCCCTTAGAGCTCCCAGAGCTCAATGTATGCAACATGCAAGACCCTTGTACAAGGGTTTCTTGACGACTCCAAGTCGTTTGGGAAAATCACAGATTAGATCTTTCCTCAGGGTTTTGACAAGGTGTATCGACCTGTACATCATCTTAATGCGATGGAGCCTCCTTGCTCATCGACTTACCATATCCCAGATGATGTCTATCTGCTGGAGCAATCGACGAATATGGGATTCCTCAATAATCGAATCCCACCTTTGGTTGTTACAGAGAATCACAATGGTATGTGTTCAAACATCTCACTAAAGAGCTTCCCCAACCAGGCAGCTTCATACGAGATCATACTCGTAGATATGTATCTGGTCTCGGCGGTGCTTATGGCAACCGACTTCTGCTTCCTGCTCATCCATTATATCGAAGTAGAATCCAAAGAGAAACAGCACTAAAAAGTGCTCCAGTGATCCTCCACACTACCTGCCTAATCAGCATTCGAATAATCATGTAGTTTCATATTTCCGGCAGTGTATCTCAATCCATGAGAGATTGTGTCTTGAAGACATCTCAGAAGATTCTTGGCACCAATCTAGTGAGGCTCAACCAAATATGAGCTCACAATGCTAACTGCAAAACATATGTTTGGACGGAGGTTCACCAAGAACATCAATGCAAATGAGTTTTTGAAACTCAGAGGCATTTCCCAAATCTGGTCCGACATCACTACCATATAACTTCTGAAAGTTAAGATCCTCGAGGTAGTCACAGGCTTGCAGTCCACCATACCAAATCTTTTCAGAATCTTCACCACATATTTTCCTTGAGATAGGAAAATTTCCCTTGGCTACTACCACACTTCAATTCCTTGGTTCTTCATTTCAAATTCAGAAGCCAACTCCCTCCTACATTTGTGAATGAGAGGGTATGCACCTATTAGAAAGAGGTCATCCACATACAGCACCAGTATGAGAGGCTTGTCATCTTCAACCTTAAAGTAAAGGTTAGGATCGGCTTCACTCCTAGTGAATCCCAGCTTCATCAAGTAGCTATCGATCCTCTCATACCATGCTCGGGGGCTTGCTTCAACCCATAGAGAGCCTTCTTCAACCTGCATACATGAAATATTCAATCATAAATCTCAAATCCTTCGGGTTGCTCCACATAGACCTCTTCTTTGATCGAACCGTGCAAGAATGCAGTCTTGACATCCATCTGATGTAGGTTCCATCCTTGTGAAGCCACAAGGGCTATGATCAAGCAGATGGTCGTATATCTGGCAACAAGTGCAAATATCACATCATAGTCTATACCTTCCTTTTGGGAGAAACCACGAGCAACAAAATGAGCCTTATACTATTACGTATTTCCATCTGCTACAGCTTTATCTTGTAAAGCCATTTTGAAGTAACAATTGTCTTGTCCTAAGGTATGGGAACTACTTCCCAAACATCATTCTCCATAATGGTCATAGCATCCTTCCATACTTGATGCTTGACAGCATCTGAGAATGATGAAGGCTCATTTTGTATGATTGTGTTCATACTATTCAAGTATCCCTAATACCTGTTGGGTTTCTTACTTTCATGGAAGGTTCCGCGTGGTGCAGCATGTCTTTCAGCATCATCAAGTATCCCCCTAAACCATGAAGGCCTCTTCCTAGAAGAGATAGGCTCAGGTGGATAAACAGGATCCATGGGTTCCTCCAAATTAGGCATTGTTACATCATCTACCCATAGAGACAGCTTCCACAATCGTACAGTTCATCCTTTCCGCCACACCATTCTGCTCAGGAGTATGTGGTGTAGTAGTCTCCCTCTTAATGCCAACCTCAAATATGCCTGAGTGAACCAACTGTAATATATCGGAGGTCTTGCTTTGGCTTGAGGGGAATGGTCCCCTTTTGAGCTTTCCTTCGACACATCCTGGACATACACCTTCTTTCTCTACTCGGAATTCAGGCATCCCTATCACCATTTGTCTTACACCGAGTAGAGCTTTATAATGAAGGTGGGCAAACCTCCGATGCCAAAGTTTGAACGAAAGAGATGTGTCATAATATATGACACCTAGCGGACTTCCATCGACCTGATATAATGAATCAATACGAAACCCAAGAGTAAAGACATCTTTAACATTATTTTTCCATATACGTACCTTGCCATCGCTGAAGGTTACCTTGTAGCCTTTGTCTTCCATTGCCGAGATGGACACGAGGTTCTTTTTGAGGTCAGAGGCATTTAATACATCCTGGAATTTCTAGCCTTCTTGAATGGTTGTCCTCTTCCTTGATTTCCAGCATTCCTTTTACCTTTGCCATTGAATTTTCCATTCCTTCGATTGCCATGAGAGGGATTTTGATCATCATCGCGGTGAGAGTCCTTTCTATCAGGGCATTCCCTTGCATAGTGACCTGCTTTATTGCAAATGTAACATCGTCCTTTTCTTCCACCCTTAGGTCCAACCTTTCCTTTTGATTTAGTCCCGAAATTATTTATTTTCTTAGTATGAGAAGAAAAGGCGGCAGAAGGACCTTTAGGCATGGACATTTCTTGCTTTTCTACCCTTGTTTCTTCTAGATGCATCTAGCCATTAATTCCTCGAAACCAGGAATTATATTATTGTTCAGAAGAGTAGTCCTGAACACGTACCATTCGAATGGTAATCCTCCAAGAGTCATGAGTGCCATTTCTCTGTCAATAATAGTCTCCCCAATAGATAGGAGATCGTTCTTGATCTCAGCGATTCTTAAGAAGTATGCTTGCATACTCTCATTTTTACCCTTCTTGATTTTCCTCAGTTTATTTCTAAGAAACAAAACTTGATTTGCATCATTAACTTTAAATAAACTCACCAGTCTATCGTAGATTTCCTTGGAGGTGTCCAGTTCAGAGATGTAGGCCACCAAGTGCTTGTCGATAGAGTCCCGGATGATCTTCTTTGTTTTGACTTCTATGTTTTCCATTTGTTCCAGGCAGCAGCGGATGCATTTGATGGAGGCACAACAATGTTGCCTCTTACATGGTCCAACACTCCTAGATCTTCTAGGGTTAGATCGATAGACATCTTCCATCCGTGATAGTCAGCTTTCTCACGGAGCTTATCTTCAGCAAGAAAGAGTGTTGAGGACCCCATAATTCTTTTAGGATAGCCTTGCCAATCTTCTCTTCGGTGATTGCTCTTGCTCTTGCTCGGGCTTTGTCTTCACCTCAACTCTGATACCATGTTAAGTTATGGTATGTTCTATGCTTATAACAGTTTACTTCTTTTTCTTATTATATTCCACAGATTAGCGATCACATGTACATAAAGTAAAGTGCAGATAGAACATTAAACGATCGACAGAAAACAAGCCAAGACAAAAGACACAAGATGTGACGGCTAGCCAGGGACAAACCCCACAATGTGTGGGGAAACCCTTTGATTAAATCTTCTTTTATCTTCAATAATTCAGCAGAGAGAAATAGTACAATAAATCTGATTTATATCAACAGTAGCAAACCCTAGATCAGTAGCATCAGCATTAATGGCTTCATCATCAAACTAGGGCAGACGATATGTCACAAACCGACCATCGAATCGGCTTGATTCCACCACCAAAATTTGCGGCTTTCAGAGGAGGTTCAGATGAACCTACAATGCAGTTCAGATGAGGAGATCTTCTGGTCCACGCAAGTCAAACTTTACTTCTGCAATTGCAGCTTCAGTTTCAGCAGCTTCCTTCAAACTAGGGCAGTCGATATCTTGCAAACCGTCCATCGGATTGACTTGACCCCACCACCAAATGTTGCGGCTTTCAGAGGAGGTTTAGATGAACCTACAGCGCAGTTCAGATGAGGAGATCTTCTGGTCCACGCAGGTCAAACTTTACTTCTGCAGTTGCAGCTTCAGTTTCAGTAGCTTCCAGCTTCACATGTGTGAGGGAGAGACCCTTTTCTGCGCAGTAGAGAAGAGACTCTTTTCTGCGCAGTAGAGAGAGAGAGATGTGATGAGATGAGTGAATGTAAATGAGGAAAAGTCCTTCTGTATTTATACACAACTATTGATGTTTGAATAGATGCGACTGTTGGGCCTCTGAGCCTACATGAGTTGTAGGTCGGCTTGATAATAATTCCATAATCAAAATAAATTCATATCTCCATGAATACTTATCGGTATCGGATGATCTTTATATCAATCTTACACCTCTTGACGAGAGGAATCTAATAAAAATATTATCAGCCATGAATAAGATGACCCACATGAAGTTTGGCCCTAGTTGCCAATTTAACACTACGCAATCTCCACTGGCTCAGTCCTGCAAGCACTCATCCTCCTCGATCAAATACCACTCATGCAAATCCCTCCAATCTTGGATATGCAACATCACGATCTGATGAAGATCCTAGCCTGCCACTATCCAATCCACTCACATGAAGCCATCTCGATCAACCTAATCGCATCCATGCCAAAGCAATCCTCAAGTTGTCCCAACCATCCACGAAAAATCATCGAAAGTCCATGATCAGCAACCTACCCTACAACAAACTGTTGTTCACCAGGCTCACCACCAATCCACTCACATGAAGCCATCTCGATCAACCTAATCGCATCCATGCCAAAGCAATCCTCAAGTTGTCCCAACCATACATGAAAAATCATCGAAAGTCCATGTTCAACAACCTACCCTACAACAAACTGTTGTTCACCAGGCTCACCACATCTCCATGTCTTCAGCTGAATCTTCTGCTCCATAATCTAGACACCCACAACTCCCTGTGAGTTGCTTCGTTGTGCACTCTATGATTCACTATCCCTCAAAGTAACTCAGACATGCTTTGATACCATGTTGATTTTCCATGATCTTAGGTCTAGGTTAGAATCTTAAAATCTATGACGCTATCGAACAAAGAGTCTCAACGATAACACTTTTCGCAGCAAAATATAAACAATAGTGAATCACACACACGCAGAATATAGACAACTTTTTACATTTTTCAACCCAACTTCGTTATATTAAACAACATATGATACAATAGTCTAGGGCTCCCGTACTAGGAATAATGGCCTTCATACATCCACTAATACAAGATACAAAACTAGGGCTGGGGCTTGGTGTCAGTCCATCGACAACCAATCTGCCCTCAACAAGATAATAGGACCATCTCGTTGATGTAGTCGACTCTCTCAACTCGTCTCGGTCATACTCTGTACCTGCCCGGTCCTTCGACTCCCGATCTGTGGCTCCTACCTCTATCAATGCTCCAAGTCCATCTAGCCACTGAACCTTAGTTGTCAATCTGCTCTCTAGTTGCGCCTTAGTCCATCAAGGACACAACACATCGAGACTCCTGTCGAGTTGTTCACAGATCCACTTGTGAACAACTCTCAACTGCCCACTGTTGCTCCTTAACTACTCAGGGACTTCAGCCCACTATGGTCTTCATGTGCTGCGATGATGAACACAAACATAGTGCACAGAGGGTTGCCACCTATCACTGCAAGATGTCCATCTCCCACAATGAACACGGGCTAGGAGGACTACCCATCATCTGTTGTAGAATTCCTTCTCCACACACAACTCTCGGGCTCCACAAATTGCTCCTGGTTGATCATACCCTTGAGCTCAACAACTGCCTCTCTCACAACTACCATTGTCCATCAAGGTATTACTCATCGGGCTCCAACTTGGACACTATCATGTTATCCTCCAGTAGACCATAAGTGCCCAATCACATCCACACTTGGTCCACTCTCACACTGCCCTCCAATAGTCCATGAGTGGCCAATCCACGATGTAGCATCTGCATCTAGTTAGGGCATCCAATCACCTAGGAGACCCTTACACATGGCTACCAACAGACTTCTCATCGGACACCCATCCACCTACAAATTACATCAGCTCAAGAGGACATACATAGCTGTAACATTATGCAGCTCCTCTTGACAAAACATCCAACCACCTGCTGATATAATTTTCCTCATAGGATGGTCACGAAACTGCCCAATACTTCACCCATCAAACTGGTTCAAGACACCAATCTTCACTGTGGATGCTACCCACTAGTTAGGACTTCTAACCTCCACGTTAGCCCTTCCTCCTTGGCTTCCATAGGCTGCTCTAAATATGATCAATAAATCATCCTCATACTCGGATCCAACAAATGGAAATTATCGAAAAAGTGACATACCATACGCTGCTTCCAAGACTGGTACAAATTTTGTTGCTTTGGCTGTCTGGTTAGTGTTGATTTCTGGTAGTATCGTATGTGCTCTAAGCCTCAAAATTTGCAAGGAGGCTTGGACACGTGTTCCACAATACTCAGAAATCGTTTTGGTAAATTCCACCCGGAGACAGTTTTATTAAAATAATTAATTATTCTTAATGGTTGCCTAAGTCTAAACTTAGGAAATTAAAATTATTAAAGGGTATTAATCAAACTGAGTAAAACTTCTAGAAGAAGACGAGGATCAAGCCAAAATGATCTGAGCCATTGCTTAAAATCTGATCTTGGTCGCTGGTTCTCAATTGGAGGATTATAAGAGGAGGTTTGATGGGCATTTGGAAAGAACATCAAGTAAGAGATCAATGATCGAATTTTTGAAAAGAGTAGTACAACAGTTGCTAGAGAGAGATTTGAAGTGATTTCTTCCAATGAGAGAGGGGCAAGGATAGTAGACCGGTGGAAGTTTTCCTAATCTGGGGAGTGCATAGCAGAGATACAGCGTACTCCACAGAGAGGTTGACGCAGGGCAAAGAGGCAGCACAGAGCTTCAGAGGGTGAATCTGTATCTGCGAAGGAAAACTCGAGTTTTAGAGGTAGGAGCCGGAGTGGGAGCCCAGAGAGACAAATGATCGATTTCCTAGAGCAGCAACTGATTAGCAACAGGAGAGAGAGAGACGTTGGTCCCAGCGGGCTAACGTAGAACTGCGTAGGTAGACGCAGTGGCAACAAGGGGTAGCTCATCTCAAGCTAAGGTGAGTGTCGGATCACCTATGGAAGTGAGAATTTTATCACTAGACGTTTGTCAATTATTTTCTCCTCATGGATTGCTAGTTTTGAAGCATCCATAGATTTGTACTCAGATTACTACTGCTTAATAATACAAACCTTCAATTGCTGCACCGGTTTCCCACACTGGGTTTTTCCGGGGACATTTGTCCAAAAATAACTATGTAGATATGTGTGATGATTATTTCTCTCTTCTACTGTATTTACTATTTAAATTCCACATTTTTATTTGTGTAGACTGTAGTGGATTTAATTCGATATTTTCCGTAGCACACAACAAGTAAATTTTTTAATCGAATTAACAATTAGAAGAATTAACATCAGTTGTTGCAGTAGGAATTGGGTAACCAATTTTTCACATGGTATCAGAGCACAAATCGTAAGTAGAAGAGCTCAAAAGCAGAAAGGAAGAGGAGTTCAAAATCACCGTAGAGGCAGCGCAATTCGTGGGCCAAAGAGGTTGAAGTTTTGAGGAGAATTCGATTTCTCCGAGTGAGTCGATAGAGAAATTCGATCTCCAGATTGAATCTTTACAGAGGCAAAAGAGAGTAGCGTATTTTTCCTTGCAGAGCAGATCTTCAACTACGATGCAAAAATTTTACAGCATTTGCTAGCAGAATAGCGTCAGGGGAGGAGAAGAAGACACACTTAAGGGAATTCTTCCTCAGAAGACTTCCAACCTAGAAGTTTGAATTCTCATTTGCTGGGCAGCAGCAAGGAGCAGCGAATCTCCTAACTCTAGCAGGTAGTGCGTAGGCCAGTCCAGCAGCCGCACAGAGGAGAGACGAGGCAGTTCAACATTTCATTGGTAGAGATGGCATCTCATGGGTTGCGAGATCATGATCGGTTGGAGGGTGCATCCAACTATGCGATCTGTAAGGCAAGGATCTCATTCCCTCTAGATGAGCACGATCTCAAAACCTATGTCAACAGTTTGGTAGTTGTACCCGCAGATCTAGATCCACTCAAGAAGTACAAGGCCGAGATGGCGAAGGCCAAGACGTTCTGTAGGAATTTACAAGGTAAGTTCCTCAGACAGAACACCAAAGGACACCGCTCACAAACAGATCACAGATCAATACACCAGTATTTTGACGTGGTTAAAACCCTCAAAGAGGGAAACAGTCCACGGCTTGAGCCAACGCGGCCACTTCAGGCAATTTATTAATAAAAGAATGAAAATTTACATATGCTTCTCTCATAGACAGATTACCCTACAAATGACCCTCCATGCTCTTTAAATAGAGATCATGGACCAATTAGGTGTTAAGCCACGGATCAAGTGTCGGTAATACCGAGGAGAGAATGAACCGTCAGATCACTACATATCGTGACCGTCGGATTGTAAGTTACAAAATGTACATAGTAAAGAAACACACTTTACCTAACTCTATACTAGACCAAGTTGTACTTAACTATTTCCTATGTGTCGGAATATCCTAACAGGTTCATCCTCGACGGAGTGAGGGATCATGTAGTGTGTCACATTGTCGGCATGGATATTGCTCAACAGATGTGGGAAGCTTTGGCCACGCTATACGAAGGATCTTCCGAGCAGCAGAAGATGTACTTCTAGCAAAAGATGAGGTCCACGCAGATGCAGAAGGGGGAACACATTGATCCGTTCCTTACGAAGCTTCAGGAGATCCAAGACTCGTTAGCAGCTATAGGGTCAACACATTAGCCTACTAAGATGGTGAGGATGTCCCTAAATTTAGTCTCAGAAGAGTGGCAAGTGTTTTTCTAGAGTATCATAAGCAGAGAGAGATTGTCGGACTAGGAAGGAATGTGGGCTACTCTTCACCAGGAAGAGACGAGGAGATGTTGAAATTTGGTACCGAAGAACAGGTGGTTCCCTAAGGCTTTGATCTTTGGCCTAGGGAAAAGTGTCCAAAAGAATTTAATTTTTCTCCTAAAGTGACTTTATAATTTTTATAAAGTCAAATCTCATTTAAAAGTGACTTTAAGTGATAAAGTTACTAAAGTCTAATTTTAAAGTGACTTCAATAAAATCAATGTAAAATTAGAAAGGAAAAGTGACTTTGGAAATAAATGACTAAGTGGGTCTTTATTAAAGTGGGGTGAATTAAAATATAGAAAGTGAGATTTAAATGAGCATTTAATCTCAGCCCTAGATCTCAATCTATTTCAGCCATTGGATTTAAGGATTCCCAAAAGTCACTTAGAGTTAGATTAAAGGAGTGAAAGAAGGAAAAGGTCATTCATTCTTTCATGAGCAAATTGAGAGAAGGAGAGCAAGAGAGCAAGGGATATTTCTAGACAGTGAGGAGAAGGAGGCAGCAGCTTGGCACACATTCCAAGGCAGCATTCTAGCAAGTCTGTACAGCTAAGTTAGCACACAGTGAAAGGGAGGCTTTGGGCACGTTTTTCTAAAAAGGTCGTACAACAGTTTTGGCTCAGATTCCAAGGAGGCCGTATAGCAAGTTAGCACAGAAATCGAGGAACAGAAAGTCTGAAATTTGTTGGCACGTTTTTCAAGGGAGGTCGTACAGCAAGTGGTTGTACCTTGGCATGCATTTCTAGGCAGAAATCTGTACATTGTACTACTGTTTTTTCTGCACAGAAATCGAGGAAACCGTACAGTAGCATTTATGGTAGCTTGCACGCTTTTCTAGGCAGGTCGTACAGTAGTATTTAAGGCTGAAATTTGGCACAAAAATCGAGGAGGCCGTACAACATTTACTGTTGTTCTGTTTTGCTATTTGCAAGTTTTTCAGTTGGCTGTGAGGCACGGAAAACGAGATAAGTTGTATAAGTTTGCTTGCCGATTTTTTGCTAAATATTTCTCACTGTAAAAGGCATTTTCCAAAAATAAGAAAGAGCTCTCGAACTGGTTTCCCCAAGAGTTGTAGAGGGTTTTTCCAGGGTCACCTTGACCAAAAATCACTGTGTTTAAATGTGCTGAATCGCTGTTTGTATGTGCTGATTTTTATTTCTGCATTTTCCAGCATTCTGTAATTTTTCCAGAATTTGTGTTTTCAGTAAAATTTATTTTCTAGTTGTTGAATGTATGGATATGAGAAAGGGCATTTAACTATTTTGGAGAAATAAGGTGAAACTGAAAACCGGGGTGGGAAATGAGAAATTTTTACATGGTATCAGAGGTTGAGTGCTGAAATGCAGTTTGGGACAGCAAGGAGGAAAATTACAGCCTGCTGATTTTTCACTCAAAAAATTCCAGCAAGCTGATTTTTCACAAACAGTAGTTTTATCTTTACAACAGCAGTGCTAATTTTCAGTTTTAGAATAGCAGAATGTCATTGGGATTGAGGGTGGAGGATAGGTTGGATGGGCATTCCAATTACAGCATTTGGAAGGAAAGAATGCAGAGCATCTATGAGAAGGGAGAAGTCTGGGACATCATGGTGCATATCACACAAAACCCTGTTGTTGTGCCTACTGATGCTACTCAGTTGGTTGATTATAATAAAAAGAATAACAAGGGTAAGAGACTGATTTTAGACGGAGTCAAAGACCATTGCATTCCTCATGTGAGAGGAAAGAGAAATGCCCATGAGATGTGGACAGCATTGTCCAATCTCTACCAGAGTACCAATGAGAACCGAAAAATGGTCCTGAAGGAGAAGCTGAAGACCATTAAGATGGGTAATGATAGTGCAGCTGGATATCTCACAAAGATTACTAGTGTGAGAGATGAGTTGGCAGCAGTTGGAGAGGTCATTCCATCCACTGAGTTGGTGCGGATTGCAGTGAATGGCCTCCCCCGTTCATAGATGAACTTTGTTGATGGGGTTTGTGCACGTGAGACCCTTCCCACATGGGAGAGGTTTTGAGATGATTGCATTCAGACAGAGATCAGAAAAGGTCAGCTTGGGGCAGCCAAGCCAGTTGAGCAGGATGAAGATGTAGCACTGTTGGCAGGAGGTAAGAAAGGCAAAGGGAAGAAGCAGGCTTCCACAAGCAATGGTGGGGGCAAAGGCAAAGGTAAAGGTAAAAAGGGTAACACACAGAAGGACTATTTCAAGGTGAAGTGTTGGAATTGTCAAAAGATGGGACACTATGCAGTTGTGTGTCCGGAGAAGAAGAAGAAGAAGGGGAAGAACCAGAGCATGGCAGCTTCAGCAGAGGTTGAGGACTTTGCAGATCGTTTTGATCGAGAGTTTGCGTTCACTGCGTGTAAGTCCTCTAGTGCAGGATCACCTGCCACACAAGTTCAGAGGAAGCATGCTTTTCCCTTGTTTAGCGGAGCATCATCGGGTATCTGGTATGTGGATAGTGGGGCTTCACATCACATGACAGGAGTCTGTGAGTACTTCTCAGAGCTTTCAGAGAGTGGCACTGATATAGAGGTAGTACTCGGTGATGACAGAGTTGTTAGAGCAGTCGGTGTGGGGACACTGACATTTCAGAGGGAGTCCAAACCTCCCTTGAAGGTGTCAGATGTTCTTTATGTGCCAGGGATGAGGAAGAACCTCATATCCGTCTCAGCTTTGGAGGACAGAGGATATGAGGTACTGTTCAGGGGAGGACAGATGTTGATGTATCCCAGGGGCACTCCAGCTGATTCAGCTAGAGTGATAGGTGTACGGCATGCAAAGGTGTACAAGTTTTCATTCCAGCCCCTTTTGGCATTGAGCAGTAGTACCGACAGCAGAGCTAGCAGTTCTGAGCTGTGTGAGATTTGGCACCGCAGGATGGGGCATATGTATCATGGAGCCTTGAGGACCTTGCGGGAGATCACTACAGGTGTGCCAGATTTCAGTACTGATCACTTTGATACTTGCAGAGGATGTGCGATGGGCAAGTTTGCCAAATCCCCTTTTCCCAGCAGTGACAGCAGAGCGACTGGGATACTTGATTTGATTCATTCCGATGTGAGCGGTCGGATGTCTCATGTTTCCTTGAGTGGATATGAGTACTATGTTTTATTCATTGATGATCACTCCAGGAGGACTTGGATTTATTTCTTGAAGACCAAGAGTGAGGTCTTCAAGCGGTTTCAAGAGTTCAGAGCTCTTGTGGAGACACAGATAGGTCGGAAGATCAAGTCCCTGAGGTCGGACAATTGGGGAGAGTACACCCTTGAAGAGTTTGTTGACTATTGTGCGGAGGCAGGCATTAGGAGGGAGTTCACTATTCCTTACAACCCCAGCAAAACGAGGTTGCCGAGAGGAAGAACAGATCCATCGGAAGGGCTGCCAAAGCCATGTTACATGATCAGGGGTTGCCATTGTTCTTGTGGGCAGAGGCTTGCAACACAGTTGTTTATTTGCAGAACAGGAGTCTGCATCGTGCCTTGGGCCACATGACTCCGGAGGAGGCTTTTTCTAGGAAGAAGCCTGATATTGGTCATGTTCGTATCTTTGGGTGCATTACACACTCCTACATACCCAAGGAGAAGAGGACCAAACTAGAGCCCACCGCAGAGAAGGGTATCTTTGTGGGCTACAGTGAGACCTCAAAGGCCTTTCGGATTTACATTCCTGTGCAGAGAAAAGTTGTTATCAGGCGGGATGTGAAGTTCGAGGAGGACAGGGCCTTTAGGAGGTCACGGGAGTTAGAGTATCTGGATCAGCCAAACCCTCAGCAACAGTTGAGTCAGTCACAGGGATCCAGTGGGTAGGTATCGGGAGGACCCGGAGGTACATCTATGACGATGTCAGGTCCGTCAGTGAGCAGTGGCTCGCCGAGCCAGACGAGTGGTGCTCCGGGCAGCATGCAGAGCAGTCCACAGAGCAGTTCACTAGGGAGTCCACTGATAGACAATTCACACGGTACCTCAGCTTCTACAGGTTCAGGTGCAGGCAGGAGGACAGCAGACAGACAGTCAAGAGTTCAGGCTCCTGATGATGATGAGGAGGAGGAGTTTCATTCTCCAATGGGAGAAGCATGCTCAGGGAATAGGAAGCCCAAGTGGCTTCAGGACACCTTGAGAGATGCCACATCTGTTGCTGAGCCTAAGAGGCCGGTCAGAGAGAGTAGACCGCCTGAGAGGTTGTAGCTATATGGCAATGGCTACCAGCATCCTTGACTCTAAGCCTTTTAGCTATGAGGAGGCAGCTAGCCAGCAGGTCTGGAGAGAGGCCATGCAGGAGGAGTATTCTTCTATCATGAAGAATTATGTTTGGGAGGTGGTTCCAAGGCCTGAGGGCAAATCCGTGGTTACTTCCAGATGGCTTTACAAGGTAAAGCATGCTGCAGATGGCAGCATTGAGAAATTCAAAGCGAGGTTTGTGGCTAGAGGGTTCTCCCAAGGAGAGGGAGTTGATTATGAGGAGACCTTCGCTCCCGTGGCTCGATATACTTCGATCCGCTCCATTATATCGATAGCAGCAGAGATGGGTTGGAAGATCCACCAGATGGATGTGAAGACTGCATTTCTCAATGGCTTCATAGAGGAGGAGATGTACATTGAGCAGCCACAGGCCTTTGAGGTGCATGGGAAGGAGTCCCATGTGTGCAGACTGAAGAAGGCCCTTTATGGCCTGAAGCAAGCTCCCAGAGCTTCGTACTCCAGGATAGATACATACTTACAGGGGATGGGTTTCACAAAGAGTGAGGTAGATCCGAACCTTTACTATATTGTGATAGGTGAGGAGCCTCTCATTCTGATGTTGTATGTGGATGACTTGGTCATTACAGGTGCAGAGAGACTCATAGAGCACTGCAAGAGAGATCTTGCGGCGGAGTTTGAGATGAAGGACATCGGCTTGATGCATTACTTTTTGGGTTTGGAGGTGTGGCAGGAGGAGGGGCATTTCTTCTTGGGGCAGGGGAAGTATATTGTGGACATCCTTGGCAGATTTCACATGGAGGATTGTAAACCCATGTCGACACTGATGATCACCAACTGGAAGAAGCTTCATGCTTCGAATTCCGAGTTGGTGAATCCCACATTGTACAGGCAACTGATTGGGTCCTTGATGTATTTGGTCAACACTAGACCAAATATTTGTTTTGCAGTCAACACGATGAGTCAGTTTATGTGTGAGCCTGGGAAGGTTCACTGGGTGGCTGCAAAACACATTTTGCGGTACTTGCAGCGGACAATGGATTATGGTCTGGACTACAGGCAGGGGGATGGAGTGAGATTGGCAGGTTATACTAATTCTGATTGGGCAGGTTGTGCTTCTGATAGGAAGAGCACTTCAGGGTGCTGTTTTGGGTTGGGTTCAGCAGTAGTGTCATGGTTCAGCCGGAAGCAGCAGTCAATAGCATTGAGTTCAGCGGAAGAAGAGTATATGGCAGCCAGTCTAGCTAGTTGTGAGGCCATCTGGCTTCGCAATATGTTGTTTAGCTTATTTGGTCAGCCGTTGAGACCTTCATTGATTTACTGTGATAATCAGAGTTGCATTAAACTCACGGAGAATCCAGTATTTCATGACAGGTCAAAGCTTATCGGGATCAAATATCATTTCATCAGAGACTGTGTTCAGAAGGGCGCTGTGAAGCTTGAGTATATTCCCACTGATGAGCAGGTTGCAGATATTCTTACCACCTTACCACGGGGCAAGCATGACTACTTCAGAGACAAGATGGGTGTGGTGAGAAACACCTTCCTCGGTAAGAGGGAGTGTTAAAATTTGGTACCGAAGGACAGGTGGTCCCTAAGGCTTTGATCTTTGGCCTAGGGAAAAGTGTCCAAAAGAATTTAATTTTTCTCCTAAAGTGACTTTATAATTTTTATAAAGTCAAATCTAATTTAAAAGTGACTTTAAGTGATAAAGTTACTAAAGTCTAATTTTAAAGTGACTTTAATAAAGTCAATGTAAAATTAGAAAGGAAAAGTGACTTTGGAAATAAATACTAAGTGGGCTTTTATTAAAGTGGGGTGAACTAAAAAATAGAAAGTGAGATTTAAATGAGCATTTAATCTCAGCCCTAGATCTCAATATATTTCAGCCATTGGATTTAGGGATTCCCCAAAAGTCACTTAAGGTTAGATTAAAAGAGGGAAAGAAGGAAAAGGTCATTCATTCTTTTATGAGCAGATTGAGAGAAGAAGGCAAGAGAGCAAGGGAGATTTCTAGACAGTGAGGAGAAGGAGGCAGCAGCTTGGCACACATTCCAAGGCAGCATTCCAGCAAATCCATACAGCTGAGTTAGCACACAGTGAAAGGGAGGTTTTGGGCACGTTTTTCTAGAAAGATTGTACAGCAGTTTTGGCTCAGATTCCAAGGAGGCCGTACAGCAAGTTAGCACAGAAATAGAGGAGCAGAAAGTCTAAAATTTGCTGGCACGTTTTTCAAGGGAGGCCGTACAGCAAGTGGCTGAACCTTGGCACGCATTTCTAGGCAAAAATCCATACATTGTACTGTTGTTTTTTCTGCACAAAAATCGAGGAAACCGTACAACAACATTTATGGCAGCTTGCATGCTTTTCTAGGCAGGCCGTATAGCTGCATTTAAGTCTGAAATTTGGCACAAAAATCGAGGAGGCCGTACAGCATTTATTGCTGTTTTGTTTTGTTGTTTGCAAGTTTTTCAGTTGGCTATGAGGCACGGAAAACGAGATAAGTTGTATAAGTTTGCTTGCTGATTTTTTGCTGAATATTTCTCACTGTAAAAGGCATTTTCCAGAAATAAGAAAGAGCTCTCGAACTGGTTTTCCCCAAGAGTTGTAGGGGGTTTTTCCAGGGTCACCTTGACCAAAAATCACTGTGTTTAAATGTGTTAAATGGCTGTTTGTATGTGCTGATTTTTATTTCTACATTTTCCAGCATTCTGTAATTTTTCCAGAATTTGTGTTTTCAGCAAAATTTATTTTCCAATTGTTGAATGTATGGATATGGGAAAGGGCATTTAACTATTTTGGAGAAATAAGGTGAAACTGAAAACCGGGGTGGGAAATGAGAAATTTTTACAGGGAAGACTTAGTCAAGTGCAAATTTGATAGTAGCAACAGCAACAATGGGACGAAGCCCAAGGAGGAGGAAGAGAATGCAGCCCTTGCATCTAAGGGGCAGCGGGACCAGCGAAAGTGGAAGAAGGATGTCTCAAAGATCGAGTGTTTCTAGTGTGGTGAATGTGGTCACTACGCTACACAATGTCCTCTCAAGAAGAAGGACAAAGACGAGAAGCATGATCCGAAGGTTACATCCGCAAAGATCAAGGAGGAGTTTGCCATGATTTGCCAGATACCTTCAGGGGAGAGGTGGCGTGATCTAGTACTGTCGTTCGAAAGAACTACAGATGGGCAAGATCCTTGAGGAGTCCACCTCTTGGGTCAATACCTTGCTACGGGAGCCCAGATCAGAACTAGCAGGATGAACCAATGTCAGTTGGTGCAGAGGAGTGTCAGGGTGACAATTGAAGTGGCTAGGAGTGCCAAAGACTGAGCAGCGCAGAATAGAGTTGGCAGCAGTGCAGTTGGCACAGTGCAGAGTCAGCAGCAGTGCAGAGGCTTCAGAGGGTCAGTGTAGAGACTAGCAGTAGTCAGAACTCTAGCAACAAATGCATCATGTTGAACACCTGTTCAGTAATTTTGGACCATTTTTTGTTGTTGATGCAGTAGCAACAGCAATTGGAGAAGGCTGCAATGTTGGCAGTGCCAGTGCCAGCAGCAGCGCAAATGCAGAACTTACGAGGGTTGCAATACAGATGTAGTGTTGGCAGTGGCAATGTCAGCAATAGTACAGATGCAACATTTGCATAGTAGTTGGTGGGCAGCGATGTCAGACATCAACAGTGCAGAGGGAGATGTTTCAGAATTAGAGTGATGCTTCAGCTGGTTGCATTACTAGAGCACATTCCTCGCTAAGAGAGAGTGTTGATTTCTAGTAGCATTGGATGCGCTCTAAGCCTCAAAATTTGCAGGGAGGCTTGGACACATGTATTCCACAATACCCAAAAATCGTTTTGGGAAATTCCACCTAGAGACAGTTTTATTAAAATAATTAATTATTTTTAATGGGTGCCTAAGCCTAAACTTAGAAAATTAAAATAATCAAAGGGTATTAATCAAACTGTTGGTGAAAATTTTAGAAGAAGATGACGATCAAACCAAAATGATTTGAGCCATTGATTAGAATCTAATCTAGGTCATTGGTTCTCAAATGGAGGATTATAACAAGAGGCTTCGTGGGCATTTAGAAAGAACATCGAGTAAGAGATTAGAGATAGAATTTCTAAAGAAAGCAACGCAGCAGTTGCCAAAGAGAGATTCGAAGTGATTTCTTGTAGTGAGAGAGGGGTAGGGATAGTAGACCGGAGGAAGTTTTCCTGATCCGGGGAGTGTATAACAGAGAGACAACGTACTCCACAGAGAGGCTAATGCAATGCAGAGAGGCAACGCAGAGCTTCAGAGGGAGAATCCGTATTTGCTGAGGAAAAGTCGAGTTTCAGAGGCAATAGCCGGAGTGGGAGCTCAGAGAGCCGAAAGATCGATTTCCCAGAGTAGCAACTAATCAGCAACAAGAGAGAGAGACAGTGGTCGCAGCAGGCCGACACAAAACTGCGTAGGCTAACACAGAGGTAGAGGCAGCAAGGGGCAACTCATCTCGAGCTAAGGTCAGTGTCGGATCACCGATTGAAGTGAGAATTTTCTCACTAGATGTTTGTCAGTTATTTTCTCTGCATGGACTGCTAGTTCTGAAGCATCCATAGATTTGTACTCAGATTACTGTTGCTTAATAATACAAACCATCAATTGTTGCACCAGTTTTCCCACAATGGGATTTTCTGGGGACATTTGTCCAAAAATAATTGTGTAGATGTGTGATGATTATTTCTCTCCTGTGTTGTATTTAGTTTCGGCAATTTTTATTTGTGTAGACTGCTGCGCATTTAATTCGATATTTGTCGTCGCCACAACAAGTAAATTTTTTCATAGAATTAACAATTAGAAGAATTAACGTCAGTTGTTGTAGTAGGAATCGAGTAACCGATTTTTCACAGTTAGGGCACCCAATAGTTCAATGTTAGCCCTCCTAAACAACTCCTAAAGCCTCCAAATTTTTGCGGCCTAGTCTTCTTGAATAGCTGATATGATACGCAGGTTGTAGGGCTAAGTTCCAACCCTCATTCCACACACAACCTCTGAAATAGAGCTCGGCCTCTGTTCAGTCTCCTATACCAATCCACAGCCTCATTTCCAGGAGAATCTCGCCATATATTAGTCAACAAACTGCCCAGAACAATTGCTCCCTTACTCGGCCTCCAAAACAAGGTACCTTGCACTTCAAGCAGTCATAAGAAGGCTCCATGTTGCCTTCTCTTCCTGACTGAAGTGACCCTCATTTTGTGGCCCTAAACAAAGATGCCCCTCTTCCTCCTTACGAGCTTCTTTCTCTCCTTAACGTTGCCTTTTTGTTGCACCATTGGATGATCAAATGTACTCACATCACCACATATTTATACACTAATATGAGGGCTTTCTCCAACATTATCTTAGGGCTTTGCCAATTGTCATTAGGTCTCCAATCATTAGGCCGACCTTGATCAATATATGAGCAAACTCAACCATAACCTTCAAAAATTCGTAACTCCATTTCTACAACTCGGAATCGAATGATTCTCATTGCGTTAGAATCATCTCGCCGAGAGCTATCGTCCTCATCCATCACATGTCAAAATGTGCTCATGGTTTGGCCCAAATCTAGATGGGTGCAAAACCCCAAGCCTGGGTTCCTAGTCTTGGAAGTACCTCCCATGCAACACAAAAATCAACACTCCCTCTTAGCGAGGGAGGTACTTCCAAGACTAGGCAGAATTCCGAGGCAAAATTCTAAATTCAGGAAGACATAGCATGAGGGAGAGCGTATTCCACAAGAGCACTGCACAGTCAGTGTGCAGGAGAGTGACGCAGAGGCACCAACGTATGGGCAGAGGGTCCATCTCTTGGTCAGGAAGTTGTTGTGGAGAGTGAGAAATTTCTTATAAAATTTCTCAGTATTTTTCTCTGTCTAGATTGCCAGAATTCTTGTACTCAAATTTGCTGTTGAAAATTAATAAGAAAACCCTCATCTGTTGCACCGATTTTCCCACATTGGGTTTCTCCAGGGACAATTGTCCAAAAATAACTGTTAATATTTTTTGTGCGCTAAAATTTCTCTATTTCCAACATTTTATTTTCCGCAGTAATTTATTGTGAAAATTGCAGTAGTAAACTTATTTGATATTTGTCATAGCAAATAAACTGCATAATTTATTTGACAGTTAGAAGAATATTTTTCAGTTATTGCAATAGATGAAATTTTCACATGATATCGGAGATGATATGATCAGTTGGAGAGCTCAATAGCAGAGAAAGGAAGAGGATCACTGCTCAACATGAGTAGCCATTCGGATCCCTAGAGGGCAGCGTAGTCTCTTGGCCAAGAAGCCGAAATTCTTGAGGAGAATCAGCTTTTTTGAGAAAGCTACAGAAAAACTTGATTTCTCCAAATCAAGAAAGTCCAAATGCAAAGGGAGCAGCGCTTTTTTTTTTTGCAGAGCAGATCTCTAGCCAGATGCAGTAATTTTTGCAACAGTTTGTTGAGCAGATTTAGCGTCGGGAGAAAAGAGAAATAGCACAGAAAATTATGGATAGAATTAACAAGCAGGATGATTCCAATTTATCTTCCTGGTTGGAGGATGAACTTTCTTGCCTATCAGGATCAACTTCACCCAGTGTTTGGTATATAGATAGTGTAGCTTCAGCTCATATGACAAGAGTTAGAGAATATTTCTATAGCTATCAAGAAAAGCAGATGGACTTCCAGATCAGTATGGGCAACAGAACTAAATGTACTCTTGTATGGAGAGGCACCATAGAGTTTCAAAGGGATTCAAGAGCCAACACCAACGCTACTAATGTATTGCATGGGCTTGGATTGGGTATGAATCTAATTTCTATGTCCTAGTTGCAGGACAAGGGATATGATGTACACTTCGTAGGGAAGAAAGTGTACGTCAAACACTCAAGTTGGAAGAAGGTGAAACAAATTGGAGCTCGAAGCAACAGGCTATACTGGTTGCAGCTCGATTCTCCAATGGCACTAATAGGCAGTGACAATAGCAGTGGAAAGGACTTGAATGAATTATGGCACAAGAGGATGGGACATTTACACCATGTAGCACTCAAAATGCTCAGAGAAACTGTAACAGGAGTTCCAAATCTCAGTACAGAACACGATGATGTATGTAGAGGATGCGTACTTGGAAAGTACGCGAAGGCAGCATTCCCGAGAAGTGACAGTAGAGCAAATGGCGTGTTAGGATTGATACACTCAGATATTTGTGGCCCTATGTCCACTAGAGCTCTTAGTGGTGGCGAATACTTCGTCACCTTTATTGATGACCATGTGAAATTTTCTAAATCTAACAAACCAGAAATCTTGCTGCAATAAATCGATTTGCATTACCTACTTGTGTTCTTCATTTAACAATTCGTTTTCAGAATATTCAAAAAATATTAATGCAAATTCACTGTAGCCTACACCAATCTACAGATCAAATACTGAAAAATAAATGAGACAATCACACAAAGGACACACTTATTTTTGGACTAAACCTCCCCAGAAAAACCCAATGTGGGAAAATCGGTGCAACAGATATGAGGGTTTTATTCTTAAGCAGAGTGCTGAATACAACCAGTGTGCCAAATCTGACTCACCCAACAAAGAATAAACCCAGCATAAGTACCTCTATCCGGAGACAGATATTTTGGCGAATCCAACAACTGGATGAACAAACCCCACAGGTGACTGCGTTGTCCACAGTGTTGTGTAGCGATGGCTGTTCCAAGCTCTACACTGGAACTGTGTCACCCTTCCAGTGAGCCTTCCCGTCTCAGAAATCGATCTACTGAATTGTTGCTCGATCTGCCTCACAGAAACCCCAGCGCTGCCTCTAAATGTCTGCGTCAGCTCCTCTAGCCTTTGCGTCGTTGTCTCTCCCTGGTGCTATGCTGCCTCTCCGTTGTGTATTCTCGGCCTTGCACTCAAGTCCCTCTGCCGAACTGCCCCTCTCTGCACTAGAAGCTTACTCTAAAATTCTCAGCAAACCACGCCCAGAATTTCGATCTAATTCAATTGTTTCTCTCCTTATGTGTGTCTCTCCAACTGACCCCAAGACTTCCTTTATACTTTTTCTGTTGAGAAATAAATGGGCGTGATCTTATCTCTAATCAACGGCTAAGATTAAATTAGACTTGATCCTTGTCTCTTAGAAGCTTCTCACCCATATTTTCATTTACACCCATTAATATTTTAATTTTCCTAAGTTTAGACTTAGGAACCTCATTAAAAATATTAATTATTTTAATAGAATACAATCCGAGTGGAATTTCACCAAACGATTTCTGGGTCTTGGAGATCTCATGTATTCTAGCCCCGCCACAAAATTTCGGAGCTAGAGCACATCCGATGTTACCCAAAAAATCAACACTCCCCCTTAGCGAGGAATGTGCTCTAGCAATACCTCCCAACAGAAGTATCACACTGATCCATGGCATCGGTCCTTTGTGCCACTAATGCTCGGCCTGCTGCCCTTCATCCATTGCATTGCTGCAATCTGTATTGTTGCCCATGACACTGCCACTGTCACTACTGCAACTCCCTCTCAATATACTGCATCATGCTGCCATGGCACTACCACTACTAACTGTTGCACTGTAACTCAGTTGTTGAGAAATAAGTAACTGAAAATCCACCCAAAAGCTGACATGTTGGTCAGTCTGGATGCCCATTGACACTGAACCTACCTCTCCTGCTAATCTGTGTTGACCCTCTGATGCTACTGCGTTGCTGTTGTATCTGCTCTGTGCCTTCCGCACTGTTGCAACACTCTACTGCGCTGCTTCATACTTTGGCGCTCTAGCTCTGCCACTGTTGCTCTATCATCCCTCGCACCAACTGACTCCCATCATTCTTCTACCGTCATTAAGGGCTCCCGTAGCCTTATGTGATCCAAGAGTTTGGGCACCTCAAGGATCTTGCCCTTCCTGTAGTCCTCCCTACTACAGCTCAATATAGCCCCACCTCTTCTCTAGAGGTGCATGAGCACTCATGGCGCAATCATCATCGTCCTCCTTGTCAGCGTGCGATGGAGCAGCCTTTGAGTCAGACTTTTCTTCTTTGCCCTTCTTTCGAGGGCACTACGTGTCGAATGACCCATTTCTCCACATCTGAAGCATCTGACTTTGGATATGTCCTTCTTCTTTCGTTTATGCTGCCCTTGCTGTCTTGCTGATGCAAGAGCCACATCCTTCTCTTCCTCCTTCTTGATTCTGATCCCTTTGTTGCTACTTCTGGCCTTGGTCAATTGTCTAATCTCTTCCTGTCGAAGAGCTACCCACATCTCCAAGAGAAGCCCTGCCCAAGATGCTTTGGACAAAGGTTTCCCAGTCTTCAGTTACTGCATTCAGGGCAGTCCTAACCATAATTCAACATCTTGTGTAGACCCTATGAAAGTTAGCTGGTAACGGATCCTTTGCAACCTGAGAAGCAAGGGATCGATTTCTTCTCCCTTCTACATCTGAAACTGTCTCAGCTGACTCTCAAGCAACATCTTCCGCTCAACGAAAGTTTCCTCGTACAATGTGGTCAAGGCCTCCCACATTTCCCTTGTTGTGTTCTTCTCAGCAATATGTGGGATCACATGATCCTTGACCCCGTCCAAGATCATGCACTTCTCTTTTGTCTGAACCTCCTCGTACTTCTTGAGAGGATCAGCATCAACCGAAACAGTAACCGTCTTCAAGGCATAATCCTTGGTGCGATTTTTATCCAAAACTGCGAGGATCCTAGCCTTCTAGATGACAAAGTTGGGTGCTCCATCCAATCTGTCCTAATCCCTCAATCCATTAACGACCATCTCTGCTCAAATAAATGTCAAACTGATTCTCTTCTCCCTCTTTTCCTGCTACCCTAGCAAAACTCGGAACTGGATTTCTTTGGCACTAGAACTCCTCTAAGGAACAAGCTCCCTTTGAATTTCGATTTCCTTCACGGAAATCCTTCTACCAACCATTATCGAACCACTCCTCTCTGATCTCTCTTTGTTGCTGCTCAGCATTGGATCTAGATTTCTTGGCAAGAAATCTTCTAAGGAACTAATTCCCTCTACTTTGCTTATGCCCCACTAGGTATTTTTTTGCACCAACTAAATAAACACCACCAGCAACTCCAGATGAAATCTGCGTTGCACCTCTAGCCACAGCAACCTGAAAAACGAGACTCAACATTCTCTGTGCTTGCCCAGTAACCACTGCATTGTCCTCTGCAGCAACAACGTCACCCAATCAAGCAACGCAGGCTCTACGTGAGCCTCCCTTGGTGACTATGTCACCCCTCCTCTGCTCTCTCGGCCAGAAACTACGATGTCTCTCGGGACAACTATCTTCACACACAGATTTTCCTTTGTCCTTTCGCCGATGGCTTCAGTGCCCCTTGATCTGCTATTACTCAGATACCATGTGAAAATTTTTGAATCAAACAAAACCAAAAATCCTACTGCATCAAACTGATTTGCTTTACCTACTTATGTTCTTCATTTAACAAGTTATTTTCAGAAATATTCAAAAAATATTAATGCAAATACACTGTAGCCTACACCAATATACATATTAAGTACTGAAAAATAAATGACAATCACACAAAGGACACACTTATTTTTGGACTAAACGTCCCTGGAAAATCCCAGTGTGGGAAAACTAGTGCAACAGATATGAGGGTTTTATTATTAAGCAGATTTATGAATACAACTAGGGTGCCAACTGCGGCTCACCCAACAGAGAATAAACCCGACAGAAGTAACTCTATCCAGAGACAGATATTTTGGCGAATCCAGCCACTGGATGAACAAAACCCACAGGTGACTGTGTTGTGCAGCGATGGTTGCTCCAAGCTCTGCACTGGAACTACATCACCTCCTCAAGGCACTGCATCACCCTCACAGTGAGTCGTTCTGGCTTAGAAATCGATTTGTTGAACTGTTGCTCGATCTGCCTCACAGAAACCCCAGCGCTGCCTCTAAGTGACTGTGTTAGCTCCAGTAGCTTCTGCGTCACCCTTCTGGAGCTGCATTGTCTCTCCCTAGTGCTATGTTGCCTCTTTGTTGTGTATTCTCGACCTTGGACTGAAGTCCCTTCGCCGAACTGCCCCTCTCTGCACTAGAAGCTTACTCCAAAATTCTCAACAAACCATGCCCCAAAATTTCGATCTAGCTCAAGTGTTTCTCTCCCTGTGTGTGTCTCTCCAACTGACCCCAAGCCTTGCACAAGAGACAATAATTGTGATTTCTCTATGTTGGCTTCCAGGCTAGAAGAAGAAGTGGCTTGTGTGACTAGCTTTGCATCATCAGAGGTATGATATATAGACAGTGGAGCCTGTTGGCATATGACGGGAATCCAGGAATGTTTCTCAAATTATCAAGAGGAAAGGATGAATTTTCAGATCACCATGGGGAATAAGGCAAAGTGTACTCCAGTAGGGAAGGGTACCATAGTTTTTCAAATAGAAACAGGACAGCAGTTCCATGCTACCAATGTGCTGCATGTACTAGGATGGGGATGAACTTACTTTCCGTGTCGCAACTTCAAGGCAAAGGCTATGACGTTTTCTTCATCAAGGAGAAAATATACATCAAACACCCAAACTAGAAAAAGAAAGTGCAGATCGGGATCAAAAGTAACAAGTTGTACAAACTACGACTAGAATCACCAATGGCACTGATAGGCAGTCATGGAGACAAGGATTTGAACGAACTATGGCACAAAGAAATGGGACATTTGCACCATGGGGCTCTGAGAAATCTCAAGAAAACTATATCAGGAGTTCCAAATCTTAGCACAGAACGAGATGATTTATGCAGAGGAAGTGCTCTAGGAAAGTATGCCAAAGCAGTGTTTCCTAGAAGTAAAAACAGGGCCAAGAGTGTACTAGGATTGATACACTCAGATATTTGCGGACCTATGTCCACCAAAGCTCTTAGTGGTGCCGAGTACTTTGTCACCTTCATTGATGACCACTCGAGGAAAACTTGGATTTATTTTATGAAAACCAAGGACGAGGTTTTCTGTCGATTCAAAGAGTTCAAGGCTATGGTGGAGAATCTGACTAGGAAGAAAATAAAAGTTTTGCGCTCAGATAATGGTGGAGAGTATGTCGATAAGACTTCACTGATTTTTGCGCTAAGGAGGGCATCAGAAGAGAGTGGAAAACTCCTTATAATCCAGAGCAGAATGGAGTAGCAGAAAGGAAGAATAGGATTATTGTAGAAGCAATCAGGGCCATGATGTATGATCAGGATATGCCAAAATTCTTGTGGGCAGAAGCATGCAACACGACAGTCTATGTTCAGAATAGTACTCCTCATCGGGCATTAGGCAAGATTACTCCAGAGAAAGTCTTCATAGGGAAGACGCTTGAAATTAGTCATTTCAAGATATTTGGGAGCTTAGCATATTGCCGCATAGCCGAGGAAAAGAGGAAGAAGCTAGATCAAACTGCAAAGAAAGGATATCCAGTGGGATATAGCAAGAATGCTAAGGCATACAGAATCTATCTTCCAGGGAGCAGGAAGGTAGTAGTTCGACAAGATGTGAAGTTCATGGAGGATAGGGCTTTCAGAAAATCTCGAGAAATACCTTCCGAGGAGCAGACAAAAGAGGAGTCGTTGGTCAAACCTCTTCAACCAACTGAAGTAAGGAATTCTTCCTCGGATCAGGAAGAATCACAGGAGGAGGAGCTAACAGAAGCACCTGCTGGCAGAGGAAGAATGAGCAGGGAACTTCATCAGATTCTGCGAGATGCAGAGGATTTCAACGGTGCACAAAGGAACAATAAGAGGGAGCGAAAACAGCCAAATAGATATCAGACATTAGTAGCTCAGGATGGGGAGCCTGCCAGTTTTGAGGACGTTGTTCAACATCATGTTTGGTTGGATGCAATGGTAGAGGAATACAACTCCATAATGGTGAACAATGTTTGCGAGGTAGTGCCAAGGCCTCAAGACAAATTGGTGGTAGGTTCGAGATGGATCTACAAGATTAAATACACTGCAGATGGCACTATGGAAAAATACAAAGCCAGGTTTGTGGCTACGGGGTATGCTCAGAAGGAAGTAATTGACTACGAAGATACCTTTGTCCCAGTAGCCAGCTATACATCTATCAGAACCGTGATATCTCTTGCAGCACAGATGGGATGGGAGATTCATCATATGGATGTCAAAACGGCATTTCTGAACGGGGTGATAGAAGAAGAGGTATACATTGAACAGCGAGAAGGCTTTGAGACACATGAGCAAAAGTCTCATGTATGCAGATTGAAGAAAGCCTTGTATGGTCGAATTGATGGCTACTTGCAGAAAATGGGATTTGTCAAGAGTTACGCAGATCCAAATCTCTACTATCTGGTTGTAGAGAATGAGCCTCTAATCCTAGTATTATATGTGGATGATCTATTCTGACAGGATCATCCAGGCTCATCGGGGACTACAAGAAGAATCTAGCCACGGAATTTGACATGAAGGATTTGGGACATATGCATTATTTCCTGGGGTTGGAAGTTTGGCGGCAAAAGGGGGAGATATTCCTTGGGCAAGGGAGATATGCTACAGAAATTCTGAAGAGATTCAGGATGGAGGATTGCAAACCCATCGCTACTCCAATGATCACCAACTGGAAGAAAATTAATGCATCAGAAGACAAGGATATTGATCCTGCCTTATACAGGCAGCTCATAGGGTCCCTAATGTATCTGGTCAATACCACGCCAAACATTTGTTACGCTATCAACACCCTCAGTCAGTTCACCGTGGAACCGAGGAGGGCGCACTAGGCAACAGCCAAGCATGTTCGCAGATATATACAGGGAACAGTCGATTCTAGACTCTTGTACACCAGGGGTAAGGATATCAGATTGAGTGGATTTACTGATGCAGATTGGACTAGAAGTTCAGTGGATCGGAAAAGTACCTCTAGGTACTGTTTCAACATTGGATCGAGAATGACCTCCTGGTGCAATAGGAAATAGAAATTCGTAGCTCTGAGCTCAACTGAATCAGAATATATGGCTGCAAGCACAGCTTCGTGCGAAGCCATATGGCTTAGAAAACTGTTTGTGAACCTATTCAGAAGAAAGATGGAGGCGACCAGGATCATGTGTGATAATCAAAGTTGCATCAAGCTCTTTGAGAATCCATTATTTCACAATCGATCAAAGCATATTGATATTTGGTGTCACTTTGTCAGAGACTGTGTCCAACGAGGAGCTGTACAGTTGAGCTACACTCCTACAGGAGAACAAGTGGCATACATCCTTACCAAGGCCCTTGGGAGAACCAAGTTTGATTATTTTAGGGAGAAGATGGGGATGATAAAGAATCCATTTCAGTAGCAGAAATGGGTATAATGTTGCAATGCAGTAGCAGTTAGCAGTAGCACGATGCAGCATGACGAGAAAGGCTTGCAGTGTAGATGCAGTGTTGGGAAGAAGGACCAACAACAACACAGATGCAGAAGGAGTTGCAGTGCAGATGCAGTGTTGGGAAGACGAACCAGCAGCAGCATAGATGTAGAGGGAGATGCAGTACAGATGTAGCAGTGGCAGTCATAGAGCCATGGGCAGTAGTACAGGATGTAGCAGTGCGAGGATGTTGGACGGTGAGGCCTAACATCAGCACAGGTATCGGTGTCATATAATCGGAGTGATGCTCAATGTGGAGTATTACTAGAGCACAGTTCTCACTAAGAGGGAGTGTTGATTTGGGGTAGCATCGGATGTGCTCTAGCCATCAAAATTGGGGGAGAGGCTAAAGCGCATGAGATCTCTGAAACCCAAAAATTGTTTTGGAAAAATCCATCCGGATGAAGAGTTATTAAAATAATTAATATTTTTAATGAGTTCCTCAGTCTAAACTTAGGGAAATAAAAATATTAATGGGTATTAATAAAGATAAGGATGAGAAGCTTCCAAAAGATAAGGATCAAGTCTATTTTAATCTTAACGTTGATTAGGGACTTAATCTCGGTCGTCGATTCATCAACAGGAAAAGTATAAAAGGGGACTTGAGAGTTAGTTGGAGATATACTGAGGGAGGCCAGTCAATTCAATTTCTGAAGCAGGGTTAGCTAAGAAATTCGAACTAGAGGTCTAGAGCACAGCAAGAGTTAGCGGGTATGGAACAAAGAGTCAAGAACAGCACCAGAAGATCAACGCAGAGGTTAGAGAGGCAGACGCAGAGCCTTTCAGGCAGGCGTAGAGGCAGCAGAACTACGCAGTCACTGGAGGGCCTACATGTGTGACATAGAGAGGCCCAGTGCTGACGCAAAGAGGCAGGAGCTGACGAAGAGGGTCTAGGAGTTGCGCAGAGGCCAAAAAACCTGACTCTGAGACTGAGAGAAGTGCTAGAGAATTTTTTCTCTGTTGGGTAAGCCAATTTGGCACCCAGTTGTACTGAAGAATTGCTGAATAATAAAATCCTCCTCTGTTGCACCAGTTTTCCTGCATTGGGTTTTTCCAGGGACACTTGTCCAAAATCTCTGTGTTGATGTGTTTGATTCTTGTGCATGTGTTTGTTTCTATATTATGGTGTGATATCTGCAGCAAAATTTATTTTAATGTTTACTGAAGGGTTTTCGTAAATAACTTATTAGGAAATAATTAGGTAAAATAAATCAGGCGTTGCAGTGATAGAATTTTAACAGGAGGTACTCCAAGCCCTAGGGTTCAGGGTTTGGAAGACAAAGCGCCACAAGGGCAGCTTGTGGGGTTGGAACCCATGGGGTTTTAGCACCCATCGTGTTTTGGGGCAAAACCATGATGAATTCATGGCATGTGATGGATGAGGATGATAGTGCTTGGAAAGACGATTCTAACGCATCGAAAATCGTCCGAATCCAAGTTGTCCTTAGAGAGATATTAATTTTTGAATTTGACAAATTAATTTGGTTGTCAAGTAGGCCAACTTGATATGTGTTACTTCAAGTGAGACGTTGAGCCATTGTATGTGTATAAATACAAGGTATATTGAGGTCATTTAAGCATCCACGTGTGAGCAATACACTCAAGAGATATCTCTTAAATTTCATGGAGAAGAAGCTGCAACAAAGGAGCACAAGACAGTGTGGAGAAGCCTAGGAAACAACATGGAATTTTTGTGATTGAGTTGTAGTGTTGTAGGCGACAACGTGGTTTTTGGAGGGTTGTTTGGGCTTGTGTTAGGGGTTGTTCTTGGTGCATTTGCAGGGTAGGAAAGCTGCAATTAAGAGAAGGGTGTTGCTGTTGTTTTTAAGACAGAATTGCGGACTAGGTGGACGAGACAGCGACCGCAGTCCAATGCTGGGCTAGCCCACAAGCCATAGCCAGCAAGTGGAGCCTAAAGGAGCTGCGTTCAGGGTGGATAGCAGCCCTACAAGGCAGGAGGAATATCCCTAAGGTGAACCACAGTGAAAAAGGAGGCTAGTTACTGAACTGCGTGGAGGTTCAGGGTTGCACATTATGCCCTAACCAGAATTACAGGAGCAAAAAGTAAACAATGGAGGGCACAAGTACTTGGAGGTGTATCGCATCAATATATTTGACTAGTTTCAATCAGTTTTATAAGCATCCTATTGGATGTTAGTCTTTGGTAGCATCAGATGTGCTCTAGCCATGAAAATTGGCGGAAAGGCTAAGGCACATCAGTTCTAAAGAACCCAAACACAATTTGGTGAAATTCCACTCGGATTGTATTTTATTAAAATAATTAATATTTTTAATGGGGTTCCTAAGACTAAACTTAGGAAAATTAAAGTATTAATGGCTATTAATCAAAATATGGGTGAGAATGATCTAGAAAGCGGATCAATTCAAGTTTTCAATCTTAGTCATTGATTAGAGACTTAATCTCGATCGTTGAAGTCTCAACGAGAAAAGTAAGAGGAGGAGGCTTGGGGTTCATTTAGAAACATACACGGAGAGAACGAATTAAATTGGAGTTCAATTTTTGGGGCTAGGAAGTTGACAAATTCAAACTAGGTGATCATTTTGCAGCAGAGGGGCAAGGATAGTTCGGGAATACTGGGCAGAGAGGCGAAGAGCCACTAGTGGAGGTAGCGCAACATCTAGAGGCACTGACATTGGGCCAATCTGGGCCCACGCAAGCTTGACGCAGAGCCAGAAGGGTCAGCGCAGAGCAGAAGCTGCCCTCACGCAGAAAGCCGGAAACTCTCAGGGAGCTGCTGAAACAACCGACAGAGGTTGACAGAGAAGTTCCAGGAGGCAGAAGAGACAACGCAGAGACTGTAAGGCTGACGCAGGGCCAGTGCAAAGATAGTAGGGGTTAGCCAGTTCTGCTGCCGCATCAGCCGAAATCTGCTGGGTGAAGTGAGGTAATCTCACTCAGTTTTCCGCCATTATACTTTTTCTCTGTCACTGGTTTGCCAGGAGGGAAACCAGCATTGTAGTGAGAACTATTGCGCCGGTTTTGCACCGGTTTTCCCGCATTGGGTTTTTTCGACGACTATTTTGTCCCAAAATAACTGTGTTCTATGTATCTTGTTATGTTAAGTTATGGTATGTTCTATGCTTATAACAGTTTACTTCTTTTCCTTATTATATTCCAAAGATTAGCAATCACACGTACATAAAGTAAAGTGCAGATAGAACATTAAACGAATGACGGAAAACAAGCCAAGACAAGAGACACAAGATGTGGCGGCTAGCCAGGGACAAACCCCACAATGTGTGGGGAAACCCTTTGATCAAATCTTCTTTTATCTTCAATAATTCAGCAGAGAGAAATAGTACAATAAATCTGATTCATATCAGCAGTAGCAAACCCTAAATCAACAGCATCAGCATTAGTGGCTTCATTATCAAACGAGGGCAGACCATATCTCACAAACCAACCGTCGGATTGACTTCATTCCCCCACCAAAAGTTTCGGCTTCCAGAGGAGGTTCAGATGAACCTACAACGCAGTTCAGATGAGGAGATCTTCTAGGCCACGCAAGTCAATCTTTATTTCTGCAGTTGCAGCTTCAGTTTCAGCAGTTTCCGGCTTCAAACTAGGGCAATTGATATCTTGCAAACCGTTTATCGGATTGACTTCATTCCACCACCAAAAGTTGCGGCTTTCAAAGGAGGTTCAGATGAACCTACAGCGCAGTTCCAAAGAGGAGATCTTCTAGGCCACGCAAGTCAATCTTTACTTCTTCAGTTGCAGCTTCAGTTTTAGCAGTTTCCGGCTTCAAACTAGGGCAATCGATATCTTGCAAACCGTTCATCGGATTGACTTCATTCCACCACCAAAAGTTGCGGCTTTCAAAGGAGATTCAGATGAACCTATAGCGCAGTTCCAAATAGGAGATCTTCTAGGCCACGCAAGTCAATCTTTACTTCTGCAGTTGCAACTTCAAATTCAACAGCTTCCGGCTTCACGTGTGAGAGAGAGACCCATTTCAGCGCAGTAGAGAAGAGACTCATTTCTGCGTAGTAGAGAGAGAGAGAGATGTGATGAGATGAGTGAGTCTAAATGAGGAAAAGTCCTCTTATATTTATACACAACGTTGGTGGGTGAATAGATGCGATTGTTGGGCTTCTGAGCCTACCTGAGTTGTAGGTCGGCTTGATAATAATTCCATAATCAAAATAAATTCATATCTCCATGAATACTTATCGGAATCGGATGATCTTTATATCAATCCTACACCTCTCGACGAGAGGAATCTAATAAAAATATTATCATTCATGAATAAGATGACCCACATGAAGTTTTGCCCTGGTTGCCAATTTTAACACTCCCTCTCAACCATGGAGAACTTCATCTGCAATCTGTCTATCGGTCGTTACTATTCATCCATCAAATGCACTGCCCTGTACAGCCTGACCCTTGCCCTACTCTGCTCTATTTTGCATGTTCTGCTTTGTCTTGTTCTGCCCTGCACTGATCTGTATTGTTTTGCTCTGTTCTGCTCTGCTCTTGCATTGTTCTGTTCTGCTCTGCTTTTGTCCGAATTATGAAGAAGAAGAAATGATCGAGGATGTATCATACTGACTCAAAGTCAGTCTCAGAGTACGTACCACTGGTCCCAGACCAGTCTCAACCAACGCGAAGTCAGCGTCATAGTGAGTACAACTCCACTGGTCCTAGACCAGTATCATCCTCCACTGACTAAAAGTCAGTCTCAGAGTGCGTACCACTGGTCCCAGACCAGTCTCAGCCGACCCGAAGTTAACTTCATAGTAAGTACCACTCCTACCACTGGTCCCAGACCAGTATCGCAGTCTCAGAGAGTGTACTACTGGTCCCAGACCAGTGTCAGCATCATAGTATGTACCACTCTCACTGGTCCCAGACCAGTACTGCACTGACACGAAGTCAGTCTCGGAGTATGTACCACTGGTCCCAGACCAGTCTCAACCAACCCGAAGTCAGCGTCATAGTATGGTACAACTCCTACCACTGGTCCCAGACCAGTATCATTGATCCCAGATCAATGGAGGTCATCCTAGCGTAGGGAGTACGGTAGATACAACGATGCGTCCATCGGTACTACTATGGTCCCTAACTTCATTTCCCTGCTCATTGATAAGATGAGAGGTACTTCCCATGAGTCCCAGACTGCATGGGTAGGATGCCTCGACAGGAGAACTAATCAATCCTGTCCTCACAGGAGAACACATCAATCCTGCTACAATCGTCGTGGAGAACACATCAATCCAGGCTGCCATGGAGAACACATCAATCCAGGCCTCACAGGAGAACTAATCATCCTGCTACACAGTGGAGCGAATCATCCTGTTCCACAAGAGAGCGAATCATCTTGTCCCACAAGAGAGCGAATCATCTTGTTCCAGTGTGCACCACCAGGGGAGGGTGAGTCACCCTGTGGTCATATGTTGCTCCAGTAGGAACCACAAGCCCTCAGAGCTCCCAGAGCTCAATGTATGCAACATGCAGGACCCTTGTACAAGGGTTTCTTGCCGACTCCAAGTCGTTTGGGAAAATCACAGATTAGATCTTTCCTCGGGGCTTTGACAAGGTGTATCAACCTGTACATCATCTTAATGTGATGGAGCTTCCTTTCTCATCGACTTACCATATCCCAGATGATGTCTATCTGCTGGAGCAATTGACGAATATGGGATTCCTCAATAATCGAATCCCACCTCTGGTTGTTACAGAGAATCACAGTGGTATCCAATGTAAATCCAAACAGCTCACTGAAGAGCTTTCGCAACCAGACTGCCTCACACGAGGTTATGCTAGCAACAATATATCCTGCTTCGGCGGTGCTCAAAGCCACCGACTTCTGCTTCCTGCTCATCCAGGATATCAAAGCAAATCCCAAGGTGAAACAGTACCCGGAAGTGCTCTTACGGTCCACCACACTGCCTGCCCAATCAACATCAGTATATCCAAGTAGTCTCACATCTCCGACAGTGTATCTTAATCCATGAGAGATTGTGTCCTGAAGACATCTCAGAAGATTCCTGGCATCAATCTAGTGAGGCTCAACCAAATATGAGCTCACAATGCTAACTGCAAAACATATGTTCGGACGGAGGTTCACCAAGAACATCAATGCGAATGAGTTTTTGAAACTCAGAGGCATTTCCCAAGTCTGGTCCGACATCACTACCATATAACTTCTAAAAGTTAAGATCCTCGAGGTAGTCACAGGCTTGCAGTCCATCATACCGAATCTTTCCAATATATTTACCACATATTTTCCTTGAGATAGGAAAATTTCCCTTGGCTTCTGCCACACTTCAAGTCCTTGGTCCTTCATTTCAAATTCAGAAGCCATCTCCCTCTTACATTTGTGAATGAGAGGGTTTGAACCTGTTAGAAAGAGGTCATCCACATACAACACCAGTATGAGAGGCTTGTCATCTTCAACCTTAAAGTAAAGGTTAGGATCAACTTCACTCCTAGTGAATCCCAGCTTCATCAAGTAGCTATCGATCCTCTCATACCATGCTCGGGGTGCTTGCTTCAGCCCATAGAGAAGCCTTCTTCAACCTGCATACATGAGATTTTCAATCATAAATCTCAAATCCTTCAGGTTGCTCCACATAGACCTCTTCTTTGATAGAACCATGCAAGAACGCGGTCTTAACATCCATCTGATGTAGGTTCCATCCTTGTGAAGCCACAAGGGCTATGATCAAGCAGATGGTCGTATATCTGGAAACAGGTGCAAATATCATAGTCTATACCTCCCTTCTAGGATAAACCACGAGCAACAAAATGAACCTTATACTTTTCCATACTTCCATTTGCTGCATGCTTTATCTTGTAAAGCCATTTTGAAGTAACAATTTTCTTGTCCAGGGTCTGGAAACTACTTCCCAGACATCATTCTCCATAATAAACTCATATTCTATGGTCATAGCATCCTTCCATAGTTAATGTTTGATGACATCTGAGAATGATGAAGCTTCATTTTGTATGATCGTGCTCATGATGGTCAGGTATCCCTGATACCTGTTAAGTTTCTTACTTTGATGGAAGGTTCCTCAGGGTGCAGCATGTCCTTCAACATCATCAAGTATCCCCTAAGCCATGAAGGCCTCTTCCTAGAAGAGGAAGGCTCATGTGGATGAGGATCAATCGGATCCATGGGTTCTTCTACATCAGGCATTGATTCATCATCCTTTTCTTTCGGTTCCCTGGTGTCGGCTTCTTGAGAGCTACTCAAAGTCAGTAGATTGTCCACCTTGCTGAGAGCCATATCTTTGTCAAAGGTGACATCATGACTAATCACGACTTCCCTTTGACTGGTGGTGAACATTTCTTCAGGAGTTTAGGAACCCAATGCTTGACGAGGGCATCGATTTTGTACATATACGGCGGTGATTGTAGTTTCAGCCCATAGAAACTTTGGAAGTCTTTGATCATGTAGCATGGCCCGGACAGCTTCCATCATCGTGTGGTTCTTCCTTCCCACCACACCATTCTGCTCAGGAGTACGTGGTGTAGTAGTCTCCCTCTTAATGCTAGCCTCAGATGTGCCTAAGTGAACCAACTATAATATATCGAAGGTCTTGCTTTGGCTTGAGGGGAATGGTACCCTTTTGAGCTTTCCTTCGGCACATCCCGGACATACACCTTCTTTCTCTACTTGGAATTCGGGCATCCCTGTTACCATCTGTCTTACATCGAGTAGAGCTTTATAATGAAGGTGGGCAAACCTTTGATGCCAAAGTTCGGACTGAAGAGTTGTGTCACAAGACATGACACCTAGCGGAATTCCATCAACCTGATATAATGAATCAACACTAAACCCAAGAGTAAAGGCATCTTTAACATTATTTTTCCATATACATACCTTGCCATTGCTGAAGGTTACCTTGTAGCCTCTGTCTTCCATTGCCAAGATGGACACTAGGTTCCTTTTGAGGTCAGGTGCATTTGATACATCCTAGAATTTCTAGCCTTCTTGAATGCTTGTCCTCTTCCTTGATTCCCAGCTCTCCTCTTACCTTTGCTGTTGAATTTGTCATTCCTTTGATTGCCATCAGAGGGATTTCGAGTTGCACCACTGCATACTGTACCATGCTAGTCCCGGAATTATTTCTTTTCTTTGCGTGAGAAGAAAAGGCAGCAGGAGGACCTTTAGGCATGGGCATTTCTTGCACTTCTTCCCTTGTTTCTTCTTGAATGCATCTAGCCATTAATTCCTTGAAACCAGGAATTACATTATAGTTCAAAAGAGTAGTCCTGAACACATACCATTCAAATGACAATCCTCCAAGAGTTGTGAGTGCCATTTCTCTGTCAGTAATAATTTCCCCAATAGATAGGAGATCGTTCTTGATCTCGGTGATTCTTAAGAAGTATGCTTGCATTCTTTCAGCTTTACCCTTCTTGATTGCCCTCAGCTTATTTCTAAGAAACAAAACTTGATTTGCATCATTAGCTTTAAATAAACTCACCAGTCTATCGTAGATTTCCTTGGAGGTGTCTAGTTCAGAGATGTAGGCCACCAAGTGCTTGTCGATAGAGTCCCGAATGATCTTCTATTGTTTTGACTTCTCCATTTTTTCATTTGTTCCAGGCAGCAGCGGATGCATTTGATGGAGGCTCAACAATATTGCCTCTCACATGATCCAACACTCCTTGATTCTCAAGGGTTAGATCGATAGACATCTTCCATCCGTGATAGTCAGCTTTCTCACGGAGCTTGTCTTCAGCAGGAAAGAGTGTTGAGGACCCCATATTTCTTTTAGGATAGCCTTGCCAATATTCTCTTCGATGATTGCTCTTGCTCTTGCTCGGGCTTTGTCTTCACCTCAGCTCCGATACCATGTTAAGTTATGGTATGTTCTATGCTTATAACAGTTTACTTCTTTTCCTTATTATATTCCAAAGATTAGCAATCACACGTACATAAAGTAAAGTGCAGATAGAACATTAAACGATCGACAAAAAACAAGCCAAGACAAGAGACACAAGATGTGGCGGCTAGCCAGGGACAAACCCCACAATGTGTGGGGAAACCCTTTGATCAAATCTTCTTTTATCTTCAATAATTCAGCAGAGAGAAATAGTACAATAAATCTTATTCATATCAGCAATAGCAAACCCTAGATCAACAACATCAGCATTAGCAGCTTCATTATCAAACAAGGGCAGACCATATCTCACAAACCGACTATCGGATTGACTTCATTCCACCACCAAAAGTTTCGGCTTCCAGAGGAGGTTCAGATGAACCTACAGCGCAGTTCAGATGAGGAGATCTTCTAGGCCACACAAGTCAATCTTTACTTCTGCAGTTACAGCTTCAGTTTCAGCAGTTTCCGGCTTCAAACTAGGGCAGTCGATATCTTGCAAACCGTTTATCGGATTGACTTCATTCCACCACCAAAAGTTGCGGCTTTCAAAGGAGGTTCAGATGAACCTACAACGCAGTTCCAAAGAGGAGATCTTCTAGGCCACGCAAGTCAATATTTACTTCTGCAGTTGCAGCTTCAGTTTCAGCAGTTTCCAGCTTCAAACTAGGGCAGTCGATATCTTGCAAACCGTTCATCGGATTGACTTCATTCCACCACAAAAAGTTGCGGCTTTCAGAGGAGGTTCAGATGAACCTATAGCACAGTTCCAAAGAGGAGATCTTCTAGGCCACGCAAGTCAATCTTTACTTCTGCAGTTGCAGCTTCAAATTCAACAGCTTCCGGCTTCATATGTGTGAAAGAGAGACCCATTTCAGTGCAGTAGAGAAGAGACTCATTTCTGCGTAGTAGAGAAAGAGAGAGAGATGTGATGAGATGAGTGAGTCCAAATGAGGAAAAGTCCTCTTATATTTATACACAACGTTGGTGGGTGAATAGATGCGACTGTTGGGCTTTTGAACCTACATGAGTTGTAGGTCGGCTTGATAATATTTCCATAATCAAAATAAATTCATATCTCTATGAATACTTATCAGAATCGGATGATCTTTATATCAATCCTACACCTCTCGACGAGAGGAATCTAATAAAAATATTATCAGCCATGAATAAGATGACCCACATGAAGTTTTGCCCTAGTTGTCAATTTTAACATGTTCTTTTCTCAATTTCTTGATTCATGTAATCAAATTAAATTGGTGTAGGTTGCAGAAGTAACTTACTTCAGTATTTTTTAGAAAATAACTTGATAATGTGTATTAAAATCAAGTAGGAGAAGTAAATTCAAATTTGCTGCAATAGGGGTTCCTTGAGTGTAGGAATTTTCACATGGTATCATAGCATTGATTTTGAAACAGGAAGAGCAAATCCAGCGCTGAGCAGAGAGGTTGCTCAGCCAATAGCTGCATTTTGCAGCAATTTGAATCCTCTTGAAGGGATTGTGCAGTGCTTGCCGGGAAGCACAGATTCCGAGGAAATCTTCTCTGAGAGAGTCGACAGAGAGGTACGATTTCTAGTTCGTGAGTTTGGAAAGGTAGAGGGAGTGACACATAGCCTCAGCGCAGTGCTTGAAGGGCACAGTTTCTGCGAGGGCAGAAATCTGTTGGAAAAGAGCGCAGACACATAGAAGGAGAATTTTCTCCTCAGATGACTTTTCTTGCCAAAATTTCGAATTTTTCACTTGCCGAGCAACAAACCAGTGTTGTGCAGTGACTAGAGGAGTCAATTCGACAGTTTGGGTGAGATTGCATCACGTGGGTGTTAGTTTTTGGTAGCATCGAATGTGCTCTAGCCTTGAAAATTGGTGGAGAGGCTAAGGCACATGAATTCTAAAGAACCCAAAAACCGTTTGGTGAAATTCCACCCGGATTGTATTTTATTAAAATAATTATTATTTTTAATAGGGTTCCTATATCTGAACTTAGGAAAATTAAAATAATAATGGATATTAATCAAAATATGGGTGAGAATGATCTAGAAGGCGGATCAGTCATGTTTTAATCTTAGTCGTTGATTAGAGACTTAATCTCGGTCGTTGAAGACTCAACAGGAAAAGTATAAAATGGAAGCTTGGGTTTCATTTGGGAACACACATGGAGAGAACGAATTGATCAAGAATTCAATTCCTAAGGTAGGGTTTGCTAAGGATTTTCAATTAAGTGATCATTTTGCAGCAGAGGGGCAGTGAGAATCCGGGAGAAAGACTTTCAGGAGAATACAGACAGAGACGCTGAGAGACCCAGCAAAGCAGAAAGTTTTCTGTCACGCAGAAGCCGAGAACTGCCAGAAAGCCGAAACTTCAACTTGGTAGTAGAGTTTAGGCTTCTGTGATCCATATCAAGTTTACAAAAAAAAATTCGGCGAAGATCACATGAGACATCATTTGTCGACGCGTTTCGAACCAACCAATGTGGTTCATCGTCAAGACAAGTTGAAGAAACAGATCCAGCTTAGCATGTTAAATAGTCTGAGCAGAGACTCCAACGGCTAATTTTGACCTACGGTCCATAGGTCAAATACTATTCATAATTTAATATTATTATTATTAATAAATTATTCATCAATTATTATAAAATATATATATCATATAGTTGAGGTTAAAAATTTTATTAAATGGTTAGTTAGAAAAGGTAAATTATTTGATTTAATAATATAAGTAATTATTTATACTTAATATTATATTGGTAAAATAGCCTTGATAATAATATATTATTAATATTAGTAGTGAAAATATTATTATTTAATATTAATATTATTATTTATGGAAAAAAGTTAAATAAACGGTTAACAAGACTAACAGCTACTTTTGACTAGGTACCTAAAAAATGCTACCCGAGGGACCAGTCCTTTAAATAAATTAATATTAAAAATAATTAAAAATATATAATAGTTATGTTCAATTATTACCTAAAAATAATTCATGTTAAAAGTTAGTTAAGGACAAATAACTAAAAATCATATCTAAGGGGAAAAATTACCCTAGAGGGGACAGTCCCTCAAATAATAATAAATAATTAAAATTATTTTTAAAATAAATAAACAACTCAATTAGTAAAAATAATTTATAAAAATAGTTAGTTAGAGATAAATAATTAAAAATTATATCTAGGGAAAAAAATATTTCTCATAGAGGGACCAATCCCTTAGAATAAATAAATTAATTATGTGAAAACTTTTATATTAATAAAACTTATATGATAATAGTTAGTAATGGTAATAGTTAAATAAACATAAATAATCAAAAATTATATTGAATTAAATTATAAAAAAAAATATAATTAAAACTAAATTATATTAAAAATATATTAAAATTAAAATATAATTAAAATTATATTTAAAATCAAATTATATTAAAATTATATTATTAAATTAACATGATTATAACATGATTTTAATATAATTTAATAATATAATTTTAATATAATTTGATTTTAAATATATTTTTAATATAATTTAGTTTTAATTATATTTTTTTTTATAATTTAATTCAATATAATTTTTTATTATTTATGTTTATTTAACTATTACCATTACTAACTATTATCATATAAGTTTTATTAATATAAAAGTTTTCACATAATTAATTTATTTATTCTAAGGGATTGGTCCCTCTATGAGAAATATTTTTTCCCCTAGATATAATTTTTAATTATTTATCTCTAACTAACTATTTTTATAAATTATTTTTACTAATTGAGTTGTTTATTTATTTTAAAAATAATTTTAATTATTTATTATTATTTGAGGGACTGTCCCCTCTAGGGTAATTTTTCCCCTTAGATATGATTTTTAGTTATTTGTCCTTAACTAACTTTTAACATGAATTATTTTTAGGTAATAATTGAACATAACTATTATATATTTTTAATTATTTTTAATATTAATTTATTTAAAGGACTGGTCCCCCGGGTAGCATTTTTTAGGTACCTAGTCAAAAGTAGTTGTTAGTCTTGTTAACCGTTTATTTAACTTTTTTCCATAAATAATAATAATAATAATAATATTAATAATATTAAATTAATAATAATATTTTCACTACTAATATTAATAATATATTATTATCAAGGCTATTTTACCAATATAATATTAAGTATAAATAATTACTTATATTATTAAATCAAATAATTTACCTTTTCTAACTAACCATTTAATAAAAATTTTAACCTCAACTATATGATATATATATTTTATAATAATTGATGAATAATTTATTAATAATAATAATATGAAATTATGAATAGTATTTGACCTATGGACCGTAGGTCAAAATTAGCCGTTGGTTGATTTAGCCGTTGGAGTCTCTGCTCAGACTATTTAACATGCTAAGCTGGATCTGTTTCTTCAACTTGTCCTGACAATGAACCACACTGGTTGGTTCGAAACGCGTCGACAAATGATGTCTCATGTGATCTTCGCCGAAATTTTTTTTGTAAACTTCAACTTGGTATCAGAGGGTATTTGAGCTACTTTGGAAGTGAGTAAATCAGAGTTGTGTGCAGCAAAGTATAGCTTGAGAGGGAGTTGGTCACATTGTGAGTGAAGGGTTCACTACAATGTTGAAGTTGCAGGCAGGTATTCGATGTGGGAACAAATTGGATGGGTTGTCCAACTATAGTCGATTAAAGGAAAGGATCAAGTTGATCTTGCAAGTCAACAGAATATAGGATTTTTCTTAGAAAGAAATCAAGAAGCCAACCGACCCTAAAGAGCTAGAAATATGGGATGATTTGGATAGGAGAGCAAGATTGATCATCCTTGATGGTGTGAGGGATGCCCTAATACCTCATTTGTATGGGAAGAACACCGCACATGAGATGTGGGTGTCTCTTTAGAATTTGTTCCAAAATAAGAACAAGAACCAAGTATTCGTATTGGAGGATAAGTTGAAGTCCACCAAGATGTTAAAGGGTGAAAGCATGACCTCGTATCTGACGAGATTGTCTCATGTCAAAGATGAGCTTGCTGCCATCGTTGTCACTATCTCAGATGGAGATATGGTAAGGATTACCTTGAAAGGGTTCACCGAGGAATGGAAGCCCTTCATCAGATCGTTGCCAAGGAGAAGCTGCCAGACTGGGATAGGCTGTGGGATGACTTCATACAAGAAGAGTTGCGAGACGAGGATCTTTAGCCGAGGCAGAAAGCTTCAAATGATGATGTGGCACTTGCATCACGAATGAAGGGTAAGCACAAGGACTTGAGCAAAGTCAAGGGTTTCAGTTGTGGCGAGATGGGTCATTTTTCGTCCAGATGTCTGAAGAAGAAGAAGGGGGATGATGCGAAAAGAAAAGGGAAAAAGACCGCCATTATTACTAATAAAGCAGAGATGGATGAGCTCGCTAGAACATTGGAAGATGAAGAGGAGAATTTTGCTATGATTTCTCATTTCTCACAGAGTATTATCAAAGAGGATGGATGGTATGTGGAGAGTGGTGCGACGAAGCATATGACAGGGTCACAGGATATTTTTGAGACTCTAGCTAGATAGGAGTCGAAGTTGCACATGGTGTTGGGTAACAAGAGTCAGTTGGAGATCCAAGGATCGGGTGTGGTGCCATTCAGGATGGAGACAAGACATATGATGCGGGTCCAGGTTGTACTGTTTGTACCAGGACTCAGATATAATGTGCACTCTGTCTCGATGATGGAGAAGAAGGGGTTTAAGGTCTTGTTCCAGGAAGGAAAGGCAAGACTCAGGCTCAGAGGCTCTAAGTCTAATGGGATTGTACTCGGAGTTAGAGAGCATGGTCTCTACAAGTTGACGGCCAAGCCTATGGATCATGGAAAGAAACACGTGGAGCAGGTACAGGTTCCAGAGAAGCAAGAGCAGGTCCAGGTGCAAATGCAGGCTTCTAAAGAGAAGGTACAGGTTCCTAAGGAGAAAGCACACTTTCCCGAGAAGGTCTAGGTTCCAAAGACTCAGAGGGAATCTAGTTCGAGAGGGAGCTTGCAGATTCTGAGGGAGACTCTGCAACCCAAGAAGAGCGTGTGGTCAATGGTGAGCAAGAGTGCTCCTACAACTGCCAAGAAGGATTATGGAAAGAGCGGAAGATGTTACAGGATAAGAAGAAGAAGCAGGTTTCTTCTAGTTGTGACAACACTTCCGAGAAGGGTGTAATTCACTATACAGGGATTGTTGCGATTATGAGAGCCAGGAGTTGGGCAAGTGTTGCGAGCAGTGATGATAATGATGAGATACTTCCTAGTCTTAGGAGTACCTCCCTCGCTAAGAGGGAGTGCTGATTTGTGTATCGTGGTAGGTACTCCAAGCCCTAGGGTTCAGGGTTTGGAGGACAAAGTGCCACAAGGGCAACTTGTGGGCTTGGAACCCAAGTATAGGGTTTTTGCACCCATCATGTTTTGGGGCAAAACCATGATGGATTCATGGCATGTGATGGATGAGGATGATAGTGCTCAGAAAGAAGATTCCAACACATCAAAAATCGTCTGAATCCAAGTTGTCATTAGAGAGATATCAATTTTTGAAGTTGACAAATTAATTTGGTTGTCAAATAGGCCGACTTGATATGTGTCACTTCAAGTGAGACGTTGAGCCATTGTATGTGTATAAATACAAGGCGTATTGACGTCATTTAAGCATCCAAGTGTGAGCAATACACTCAAGGGATATCTTTCAAATTTCATGGGGAAGAAGCCGCATCAAGGGAGCACAAGACAGCGTGGAATTTTTGTGATTGAGCCGCGATGTTGTAGGTGACAACGTGGTTTTTGGAGGGATGTTTGGGCTTGTGTTAGGGGTTGTTCTTGGTGCATTTGTAGGGCAGGAAAGCCGCAATTAAGAGAAGGGTGTTGTTGTTGTTTTGAAGACATAATTGCGGACTGTGTGGAGGAGACAGCTATCGCAGTCCACTGCTGGGCTAGGCCGCAGGCCATAGCCAGCAAGTGGAGCCTATAGGAGCTGCGTTCAGGGTGGATAGTAACCCTCTAAGGCAAGAGGAATCTCCCTACAGTGGACCGTAGTAAAAAAGGAGGCTAGTTGCTGAGCTGCATGGACGTTAAGGGTTGCACATTATGCCCTAACTAGAATTACAGAAGCAACAAGTAAATAGTGGAGGACAACAGTACTTGGAGGTGTATTGGGTCAATATATTTGACCAGTTTGGATCAGTTTTATAAGTAGCTTGTTGGAGCCAATTGGAAGACATTCCAGGAGAGGGAAAGTGTCTTCCGAGGAGCAGATCTGAAAGTGACAAGATTGGGTACCATAGGACTGTTGAAGGGCAGCGAGTTGGCTACCCAAAGTAGCCCTAGACAAGCTATATTAAAGGACAAAGAGCAGTTGAAGTTTGGGTGAAGGACGGTGTGTGAAAATTCTTAGATCTAACAATCTCAAGAATCCTACTACAAGCAGCTAAATCTACTTCACCTAGATTGTAAATTACATTACAAGCTTATTTCAGATTTCTTCATGAAACATTGAAGTAAATTACTGAACAAGCCTACACCAATTAAATATGATTCTGAAACATAGAAACTAAGCAAGGAAAATAGAAACACATAGGACACAGTTATTTTTGGACAAAAGTCCCCGGAAAAACCCAATGCGGGGAAACAGTGCAGCGGCTCTGAGGGTTTATTATTATTAAGCAATAGAAAAATATAAATACATCACTGAATACCTCAAAGGTTATTTAGTTACAGAGAGACATACTGGCAGAAGCTTTGTGAGTTTTACCTCACACAATCACTGAGAAATTTTGGTTGATCCAACCCCAAACTGACTGCCCCCCCTGCTTTTTTGGCTGCCTTTGTGCAGTGTCTACATCAACCCAGTGTCAAGCTCTCTGGGTGTTGCGTCACTTCTTTGGTTGGTCGATTTGCTGCCCAGGAAATTTGATTTCTGCCTCCTGGTCTCACACCCCAACTCCCGGCTTCTGAAGATCGAATTCCTCTGCAAATTTCAAACTCCTCTCTCTCCCTCTGCGCTACTTCTGCGTGGCCCTTCTGGCCCTACGTCAACCTCTACGTCAAGGCTTCTGGATCACTCACTGCCTCTCTCTGCTGATGTATCTCCGGCTGAGAATCTCTCTCTCTGGAAGCTACTATCCCTGCCCCTCAACTGCAAGAGATCTCCTCAATCAATTTTTCCTCCTAAGAACTTCTCACTTTAGAAAATCGATTTCCTTAATCTCTCTGTGTATTTTCCAAATGACCCTCAAGCCCCTTCTTATATCTTCCTATTGGAGAACCAATGGCCTAGATTAAATCATAATCAAAGGCTCAGATCGTTTTGGCTTGATCCTCGGCTTTTTCTAGAAGTTTCACCCCTGATTAGATTAATACCCATTAATATTTTAATTTTCCTAAGTTTAGACTTTGGAACCCCATTAAAAATATTAATTATTTTAATAAAATCATCTCTGGGTAGAATTTCCCAAAACGCTTTCTGGGTTCTTTGGAATACATGTTCCCAGGCCTCCCTGCAAAATTTCAGGCTTAGAGCACATCTGATGCTATCCCAAATCAACACAGTGCCAAGTGCAACACTTTGATGAACTAAAGTTGTTGCTAGCGTGGCAGATTGGAGCTCGGGAATTGGCCAATCTAGAGAGCAGTTGATGAGCCTGTGGTCATCATAGCAAATGTGACTTACAACAATGATAGTAGGAAGCACTCTTGAAGTCTCGATGTGTAGTGGCCTTGATGGACTAAGGCACTACTAGTCAGCAGTACGAGTGCGACGGACCCGCAGCACAAGATACGACATATAAGTGTTGCAGCCAAGTTTGTCATTGTATCTTGTAACCATAGACTGTTGTATTTATCATATTTGGATTAATATAACAAAGATTGGTGATTATACATTACTGTACAATTTTGTTTAAAATTGTGTATAGTGTGCATATGTGATTTACTACTTTATATTTCCATTGTGCAAAGTAGTTTATGGTTGAGATTCTTGGTTTGGTAGAGTCAGTGATTTTAAGACTCTAACCTAGACCCAAGGTCATGGAAATTCAACAGACCAGTGGTAGAGACAGTAGGGAAGTTCGTCGAACATTGAGAGATGCAAAAGAGTTTATCGGAACTTCTAGGACAGACAGGAGACAGCACAGGCAGCTTGATAGATATCAAGCCTTGGTAGCCCAGGTTGCAGAATTGTCCAGCTTTCAAGAAGCCACACAAAATTAGGTATGGGTGCATGCCATGGTAGAAGAGTATAGTTCTATCATGACAAATGATGTTTGGGAGGTAGTGTTGAGGCCGGAAAACAGATCAGTTGTAGGTTCCAGATGGATCTACAAGATCAAGTACGCTGCAGATGGCAATGTAGAGAAGTACAAGGCTAGGTTTGTGGCAAAGGGGTATGCACATAAAGAAGGAATAGACTACGAGGAGACCTTCGCCCTAGTCGCCAAATATACCTCTATCAGATTTGTTATATCCCTAGCAGCTTAGATGGGATGGGAGATTCACCAGATGGACGTCAAGACAACATTATTGAACGGGGTGATAAAAGAAAAGGTGTATATAGAACATCCTGAAGGCTTCAAAACTCATGAGAAGCGTACTCATGTGTGCAGGTCGAAGAAATCCCTATACAAGCTCAAGCAGGCAGCACCCAGGGCGTGGTATGGTCGGATTGACAGTTACTTGCAGCAGTTGGGATTCATCAAGAGTGATGCAGATCCCATCCTCTACTATTTGATGGTAGAGTACGAGCCACTAATTCTAGTTTTGTATGTGGATGATCTCTTTCAGTCAGGATCATCAAGGCTCATAAAAGACTGCAAGAGGAACCTTGCAGCAGAATTCGACATGAAGGATATGGGGTTGATGCACTATTTTCTAGGATTTAAAGTTTGGCAAAAGAATGGGGAGATCTTCCTTGGGAAAGGGAGATATGCTACAGATATTCTGAAGAGGTTCAGAATGCAGGATTGTCGGCCCATGACTACGCCCATGATCACCAATTGGAAGAAGATAAATGCATCAGGGGACAAGGAAGTCGACCCCACCTTGTATAGATAGCTCATTGGGTCTCTCATGTATCTGGTCAACACTAGGCTAGACATTTGTTTCGCTGTCAATACCCTTAGTCAGTTCATGGTTGAGCCGAAAAGGGTACATTGGGCAGCAGCAAGACACATTCTGAGGTATGTGCGCGACACAATTGGGTATGGGTTGAAATATACTCGAGACGATGTCAGATTATATGGATTCACAGATGCATATTGGGCAGGCAGTTCAGTGGACCGAAAAAGTACTTCCGGGTACGGCTTCAGCGTTGGATCAGGGATGGTTTCTTGGTGTAGCAGGAAGCAGAAGTCAGTAGCACTGAGCTCAACAAAAGCAGAATATATGGCAACCAGCACAGCTACGTGCGAAGCTATATGGCTTAGGAAGTTGCTCGTGAGCCTGTTCAGGCAAAGGATGGGATCAACCAGTGTCTATTGTGATAATCAAAGTTGCATAAAACTCTCTAAGAATCCAGTGTTTCATGACAGGTCAAAGCACATAGATATCAAATGTCATTTAATCAGAGACTGTGTACAGCATGTGGCAGTGCAACTGTAGTATGTTCCCACAGGAGATCAGGTAGCAGACATACTCACGAAGGCTCTAGGGAGAGCTAAGTTTATCCAGTTCAGGGAACAGATGAGTATGGTGGAGAACCCGTTTCAATAGCAGACATCGGGGACCTCAGATGGTTCTCAGTTGCAGATGTTGTAGTTGTAGTAGCAGCAGCAGATGACAGGGAGTTGCAGTGCAAATACAGTGTTGGAAATAGTTCAGCAGGGTCAGCAGTAGCACATATGCAACGTATATCAGAGTTGCTTAGTGGTTGGTGGGCAGCAGTAGCTAGACATCAGCAACATGACAGGAGATGACGCAGACGCGGGGTGTTGTTTTAGTGGGTTGCAACATTAGAACACATTCCTCGCTAAGAGGGAGTGTTAGTTTTTGTAGCATCAGATGTGTTCTAGCCACGAAATTTTGTGGAGAGGCTAGAATACATGATATATCCAAAACCCATAAATCGTTTCTGGAAATTCCACCTAGAGATGACTTAATTAGATTATTAGTCGTTTTTTATATTAAACTTGGCGAATTTGACTAATCAATCAGAATTAATTAAGTCATGCTGTGAATGTTCTAGAAACACACACAAATCGACAGGGAAATAATCTGGGCCATCGATTATGTTTTAATCTTGGTCGTTGATGCTCCAACAGAAGATTATAAGAAGAAGTCGATGGGTAGATGGAGAACACACCAGTGTAGTTCCTTAGTTGCCGAGATAGATCGATTTTCTTAGTGGCTATGATTCAGCAGAGGAGATAGAGCCAGAGGGTGAGTAGTAGGTGAGAGAGAGGGTAGAAGCAGGAGTCCAGAAGGCAGAATTCCAAATTCAAGAAGAGGTAGCGTGAGGGAGAGCATATTCCACAAGAGCACTACACAGTCACTGTGTGAAAATTCAAGAATCCCACCCGAATCAACTACTGAAGCAACTGATTAAACTTCTCCTATTTTTTAAACACTGAAACAAATTATTTATGTTTCCTACAGCAAATATCGAAGCTAATACAACTACAACCTTCACTAAATTAATTAATTTGCCCAAAACAAGAACAAAACAATAGAGAAAGATACACTAGAGACACAGTATTTTTTGGACAAATGTCCCCGGAAAAACCCAATGCAAGAAAATCGGTGCAACAACTCTAAGGGTTTTATATTATTAAGCAGTAGTTTCTGAATACAACTTTGGATGCCCTTCTGGCAATCCAATTATAGAGAAAATAAACTGGCAAAAAAACTTAGTGAGATTACCTCACTCTACCCAGCAATTCCTGGCTGTTCCGGCAGCTGAACCAACTGTCCCCGGTTATCTCTGTGTTGGCCCTGCATAGGCCCTGCATCAGCCTCAAAAGGCTCTGCGTCAGCTCAACTGGGAAACATTTTCCCTCTGGAGTAGTTTCCAACCCTCCTGGCTCAGAAATGTCAGCTCCCTCAGCAAACTCGGACTTCTGCGCTGAAGACTGTGCAACCTCTGCGTGAGCCCTCCTAGCTCAGCGTCAAGCTCTGCATGGGCCCTTCTGGCCCAATGTCAACCCCTCCTGGGTTTGCGCTGCCTCCTCCTGGTATCTCTCTGCTGCGTATCCTAGGTCTTGGAGAAGATACTCCAACCCAACTATCCCTTCCCCTCAGTGCAATAGTCCACTATCAAAAATCCCACGGCAGTTGATCTGCTTCAGAAAATCGATTCTCTGAACTCTGTGTATGTGTTTTAGCAAGTGATCCTCAAGCCTCCTTAAATAATCTCCTCGTTGACATTCAATGGCCCAGATTAGAAGCTAATCAATGGCTAAGATCATTCCTTCTTGATCCTCATCTTCTTCTAGAAGTTACACCCACAATTTATATTAATACCCTTTAATTATTTTATTTTCTTAAGTTTAGACTTAGGGTCCCTTAAAAAATAATTAATTATTTTAATAAAATTGTTTCTGGGTGGAATTTGACAAAACGGTTTCTGGGTTCTTTGACATACATGTGCCTAAGCCTCCTTACAAAATTTCAGACTTAAGAGCACATCTCGTGCTACCAAAAATCAACACACTGCACAAAGAGTGATGCAGAGGCACCATCATAAGGGCAGAGGGCCCATCTCTTGGTTAGGAAGTCGCTGTGGAGAGTGAGAAATTTCTTATAAAATATCTCTCGGTATTTTTCTCTCTCTACATTGCCAAAATTCTTGTACTCAGGTTTTCTGCTGAAAATTAATAAGAAAACCCTCATCTGGTGCCACCGGTATTCCCACATTGGGTTTCTCTGGGACAATTGTCCAAAAATAACGATGTTAATATTTTCCGTGTGTGTGCTAGAATTTCTCTATTTCCAATATTTTATTTTCCGCAATAATTTATTGTGAAAATTGCAGTAGTAAACTTATTCGATATTTGTCGTAGCAAATAAACTGCATAATTTATTTGACAGTTAGAAGAATATTTTTCAGTTATTGTAATAGATGAAATTTTCGCACAAGCTCCAACTTGGACACTATCACGTTGTCCTCCAGCAAACCATAAGTGCCCAATCACGTCCACACTTGGTCCACTCTCACGCTGCCCTCCAACAATCCACGAGTGGCCAATCCACGTTATAGCATCTACCCCTAGTTAGGGCATCCAATCAACTAGGGAACCCTTACACATGGCTTCCAACGGACTTCTCATCAGACACCCATCCACCTAGAAATTACATCAACTCAAGAGGACATACATACCTGTAACATTATGCAGCTCCTCTTGATAGAACATCCAACCACCTACTGATATAATTTTGCTCATAGGATGGTCACGAAATTGTCCAATACTTCACCCATCAAACTAGTTCAAGACACCAATCTTCATTGTGGAAACTGCCCACTAGTTAGGGCTTCTAACCTCCACGTTAGCCCTTCCTCCTTGGCTTCCACAGGTTGCTCTAAATACGATCCATAACTGATCCTCATACTAGGATCCAACAAATGGCAATTATGGAGAAAGTGACATACCTTAAGTTGCTTCTAGGACTGGTACAAATTATGTTGCTTTGGCTGCCTAGTTAGTGCACCCAACAATTCATTGTTAGCCCTCCCAAACAGCTCCTAAAGCCTCCAAATTTCTACAGCCTAGTCTTCTTGAATTGTTGTTGTGATACGTTCGATATAGGGCTAAGTTCCAACCCTCATTCCACCCACACAAGCTCTGAAACAGAGCTTGTCCTCTGTTCAAACTCCTGTACCAATCCACAGCTTCATTTCTAGGAGAATCCCACCATATATCAGTCAACAAACTGCCCAGAACAGTTGTTTTCTTACTCAGCCTCCACAACAAGGTACCTCACACTTCAAGCAGTCATAAGAAGGCTCCATGTTGCCTTCTCTTCCTCGCTGAAGTGACCCTCCTTCTACGGCCCTAAACAGAGATGTCCCTCTTCCTCCTTACGATCTTCTTTCTCTCCTTAACGCTACCTTTTTGTTGCACCATTGCATGATCAAATGTACTCAGATCACCTCATATTTATACACTAATATGAGGGCTTCCTCCAACGTTATCTTAGGGCTTTGCCAATTGTCATTAGGTCTCCTATCATTAGGCCGACCTTGACCAAGACATGAGCAAACCCAACCATAACCTTCAAAATTCATAACTCCATTTCCACAACTCGGAATCGGATAATTCTCATTGTGTTAGATTCTTCTCGTCAAGAACTATCATCCTCATCCATCACATGTCGAAATGTGCTCATGGTTTGGCCCAAATCTCGATTAGTGCAAAACCCCAAGCTTGGGTTCCAAGCCAACAAGCCTACTTGTGGCGCTTTGCCCTCCAATCCCTGAACCCTAGGGCTTGGAGTACCTCCCAAGCTACACAAAAATCAACAATACCAAGTTCAATAAGGATTTTAGGGATTGGGAAACTCCTTTACACGTCATATCCCCTCAACCTAGCCCTTAAATCCTCACCTCCTTATCCTAGAAATCTTTGTACCTTGCTTGTAGAGCAAGTAAGCTTCATTCTTTGCCCCCTTCTAGGAAAAGGATTATTAAGGTCACTTCACATCTCTTAGTTGATTCATCCTTCACAAGTGACTTTCCATATACCAGGTCTCCTCCCATCGATGAAAGTCCGTAAAGAATGGGGAGTCTTATATGAGGTGACAGTGGGCTAATTCTCCATTGTTGCACTTGATCTAGTAGTTGTCCCTTAAGGTGTCCCTTTTAGGCCCCCTGCCAGTTTGAGCGGTAACAGGTGGGAGCAATCGCGGTGCATTAGATACCCCAGCCTTGATTTTTCCACCCTTCTTTATATGCCTTTTTCCTTTTATGATTTTTCTTTGATTAACTACTTGGGGCTCAAAGGATAAGAGCATGATGTGTAAGGTATAGCAGTGGATACCCTTTTTAAGGTAGGGCAGTTCATTGCCCACGAAGTGTTGGGATAATCATGGGTTCCAGAATGATAAAAGAGGCTCATCTAGGGCCTATAGGAACCAGGGTGATGGCCATGAGTATGGGGTAGAGCTCATTCATTTGGATTTTTCCCACTAGTTAAATGTGTTTGTCTCGGCCATCTTTTGCATTTTGTGGTACATTTTCTTGTTGAATGTGACCAATTATGCTTTTACTTTTCTTTTTAGCTACATCAACCTCTGTGGCATTGTTCCAAGCCCTATGTGGACCCAGTGGAGAAATATGGACCCAGGCGGGAAACATAATTAATGGGGTTATAATGAAAGGAAAGGAAGTGATGTACATGCATGGGGAAGCAGGACCACGCAACCAAAATTAGGGTTTCCCATGTAATACCATCCCTAAAGCCCAAAGGTCAATAAAAGAGATCCCACGGGACTGGGATCCAAGGGTAACATCCAAAAGAGGTCTAGGGGACAGAAGCACAAACCTAGCCCACTCTTTCCGTCGAATCCCCCTATTAACCCATGCCCAAAAGTGTCCATGACAAGCAAACTATAATACTCAATTACCAAATGATAAGGCATACCTTTAGGTTCAGGAGGCCCACCTTCGAACATACAATCACGACAAATGGGTGAGGGACTACATGGTTGGCCCAGGTGGCAGAGAAATGGCACAATGAGCTAGTTAGTGGCTGCAAAGGGTTGTTGGCTGCCAGCTAAGGGCCATCTTGGAGAAAAGTTTCTCCTAGTTGTTAATTTCTAATAGCATCGGATGTGCTCTAGTCACAAAATTTGAAGGGATGCTTAGACACACGCATTCTCCCATACCCAGAAACCGTTTTGGGAAATTCCAGCTGGAGACAATTGTATTAAAATAATTAATTATTTTTAATGGGGCCCTAAGTCTAAACTTAGGAAATTAAAATAATTAATGGATATAAATCTAAACTGTGGGTGTAACTTCTAGATGAAGACGAGGATCAAGCCAAAATGATCTAAGCCATTGATTAGAAGTTAATCTGGGCCGTTAGTTGTCCAACAAAATGATATAAGAAGATGCTTGAGGGGCACTTGGAGAATACACAGAGAGAAGATCAGAAGTTTGATTTTCCGAAGCAGAGCAACTACCGAGAGATTTTCTATAGTGATCTTTTGCAGAGAGGGGCAGGGATAGTATCCGAAGGGAGAACTTTCTCGGTCAGAGAATACTCAACAGAGAAGGCAGAGAGAGATAAGGCAGTGGCAGTGCAGAGCTAGAGAGTCTGACCCAAGACCATGCAGAGGCAGCATAGTAGCCAAGAGGGAATCCGAAAAGAAGCTGAAGGAATCGATTGCAGAAGATGGAAGCCGAGGTGTTAGTCCAGGAGGTGAAAATCGGATTTCTTGAGCAACAAACTGATCAGTTGAAGGGGTGACATTGTCCCCAAAAGGTGTGACATTGGGTTGACACAGTGACTGTGCAGAGGCAGCCAAGGGCAATTCATTCAGTGGCTGGATCAGCAAGGATTTCCAGTGATAGTGTGAGGTAATCTCACTTATATTTTTGTTAGTGATATTCTCTGTCACTGAATTGCCGAGAAGGCATCCAGAGATTGTATTCAGAAATTACTACTGCATAATAAAACCCTTAGTTGTCGCACCAGTTTTCCCACATTGGGTTTTTCCGGGGACATTTGCCCAAAAATAACTATGTAGATGTGTTGTATCTCTCTTGTTCAATTTCTTGTTTCTGCTTATAATGTAAATGGTGTAGACTACAATGTATTAGTTTCGATATTTATTGTAGGAAACGATAAGTAACTTGATTTAGAAATTAGCAAATAGGAGAAACTTAATCGGTTGTTGCAGTAGAAATTTGGGCTTCCAAATTTACACATGGTATCAGAGTTGCAGGTGAAATAAGAGAGCATTTTCGGAAGAGCCCAACGTTGGAGGAAAGGAGTTTGGAATTCCTGCAGAGGCAACAGTTCGAATCCCCTGAGGGTTTGCACAGTCAGGCCAATAGGGAAAGATTTTCGTGGTAAATCTCTCTCTGAGTGAGTTGACAGAGAGGTAGGATTTCCAGATCAAGATTTGTCAGTGGTAGAGGGAGCAGCGCAGCAAAAGCTTCAACGAAGAGGGGTTTTTGGTGAGACGCAGTTTTCTGCAGGCAGTTGTTGGGCAAAAAGACGTTAGAGGGAAGAGAGAGACACGGTTGAGGGAATTCTTCCTCAGAGGACTTCCAGCCAAGGAGTCTGAATTCTCACTTGCTGAGCAGCAGCAGAGAGGGGCAGATCTACAAGCTCCAACAGGGAGTGCGTAGGCCAATCTAGTGTTGCGCAAAGGAGAGAGGAGGTTGTTCTACTTATTTGTTTGATAGAGATGGCAGCCAGTCGACTGAGAGATCAGGATAGGTTAGATGGGGCATCTAACTATGGGATCTAGAAGGTAAGGATGTCATGCCTTCTCGATGAGCACTTTCTCAAAGTCTACATCAACATCGTGGTAGCTGAACTCGCAAATCTAGATCCGCTCAAGAAGTACAAAGGAGAAATGGCGAAGACAAAGAGAATGATCCTCGATGGAGTAAAGGATCATATAGTCTGTCACATCGCTGGCAGAAACACTGCCAAGTAAATGTGGGATGCATTGTCGACGTTGTATCAAGGATCTTCCAAGCAGTGGAAGATGTACTTAGAGTAGGAGATGAGAACTCTGTAGATGCAAAAGGGGGAGCACATTGATCTGTTCCTCTCTAAGCTTCAGGAGACCCGAGATGAGCTAGCAGTGGTGGGGTTAACACCTCAAGGTTCCGAGATGGTAAGACTGGCCCTAAATTCAGTATCTGAGGAATGGCAAGTCTTTGTCCAGAGCATCATGGACAAGGTGACTTTGCCAAAGTGGGATGAAATGGGACAGCTCTTAAGCAAGAGGAATTGAGGAGTGACTTGGTCAAGTGTAAACTTGACGGAAGCAGCAGCAGTGGGTCGAAGCCTAAGGAGGAGGAAGAAAATGCAGCCCTCACATCCAAGGGGCAACAAGAGCAACGGAAGAAGAAGAAAGATGTTTCAAAGATCAAATGCTTCAACTGTGGTGAATTCGATCACTACGCAACACGATGTCCTCTCTAGTAAAAGGACGAAGATGAGAAGCATGATCCGAAGGTTGTAGCCACGAAGATTGAGGAGGAGGAGTTCGCCATGTCAGCCCAGGCATCTCTAGGAGGGAGGTGGGGTGATATAGTGTTGTCGTTCGAAAGGACTGCAGATGGGCAAGATCCTTGAGGAACCCACCTCTCGGATCAATTCCTTGCCACGGGAGCCCAGATCAATAGTAGCAAGATGGACCAATGTGAGTGGGTGCAGAGGAGCGCCAGAGTAACAATTGCAGTAGCTAGTAGAATTAGAGACTGAGTAGCACAGATCAGAGTTGACAGCAGTGCAGTTGGCATAGAGCAGAGGTTAGCAGCAGCGCAGAAGCTTTAGAGGGTCAGCGTAGAGGCAGGAACAATCAGAGTCCAACAATGAGATACAGCATACTAAACACCAGTTCAGTAATTCGGGATGATTTTCCATTGGTGCAGAGGAGCGCCAGAGTAACAATTGCAGTAGCTAGTAGCATCAGAGACTGAGTAGCACAAATTAGAGTTGACAGCAGTGCAGTTGGCACAGAGCAGAGGTTAGCAGCAGCGCAGAAGCTTTAGAGGGTCAGCGTAGAGACTAGCAACAGTCAGACTCCAACAATGAGATACAACATACTGAACACCAGTTCAGTAATTCAAGATGATTTTCCATTACTGATGCACTGGCAACAGTAGTTGGAGAAGGTTGCAACGAAGATGCAATTGGCAGTGGCAGTGCCAGCAGCAACACGGATGCAGAATTTCAGAGGGAGTTGCAGTACGGATGCAGTGTTGACAGTGGCAGGGTCAGCAGCACTACAGATGCAGCATTTGCACAATAGTTGGTGGACAGGATGTCAGACATCAACAGTGCAGAGGGAGATTGTTCAGAATCAGAGTAATGCTTTAGCAGGTTGCATTGCTAGAGCATATTCCTCGCTAAGAGGAAGTGTTGATTTCTGGTAGCATCGGATGTGCTCTAAGTCTCAAAATTTGCAAGGAGGCTTAGACACATGCATTCTCCAATACCCATAAATCGTTTTGGGAAATTCCATTTGAAGATAGTTTTATTAAAATAATTAATTATTTTTAATGGGACCCTAAGTCTAAACTTTGGAAATTAAAATAATTAATGTGTATTAATGTAAAATATGCGTGTAACTTCTAGAAGAAGACGAGGATCAAGCCAAAATTATCTAAACCATTGATTAGAAGTTACTCTAGGTCGTTGGCTGTCCAACAGAAAGATATAAGAAGAGGCTTGAGGGGCACTTGGAGAATACATAGAGAGAAGATCAAAAGTTCAATTTTCTGAAGCAGAGCAGCTGCCTAAGAGATTTTCGATAGTGATCTTTTGCAGAGAGGGGCAGGGATAGTATCCGAGGGGAGATGGTCGGAAAATAGTCAGTAGAGAAGACAAAGAGAGATCTAGCAGTGGCAGTGCAGAGCTAGAGAGGCCGACGCAGGGCCACGCAAAAGCCAAGAGGGAATCCAAAAATCAGCTAAAGGAATCAATTGCAAAACCCTGAAGCCTGGGTGTGAGTCCGGGAGGTGAAAATAGAATTTCCTGAGCAGCAGATTAATTAGCTGAAGGGGTGACGTTGTCCCCAGATGGTGTGACACTGGGCTGACGTAGTGACTGCGCAAAGGCAACGCAGAAGCAACCAAGGGCAGTTCATTCAATGGCTGGATCAGCCAGAATTTCTAGTGATAGTGTGAGGTAACCTCACTTATCTTTTTGTCAATGATATTCTCTGTAACTGGGTTGTCGAGAAGGAATCCAGAGATTGTATTCAAAAATTACTACTGCATAATAATAAAACCCTCAGCTGCTACATTGGTTTTCTAGCATTGGGTTTTTCTGGGGACATTTGTCCAAAAATAACTATGTAGATGTGTTGTATCTCTTTCTTGTTCACTTTCTTCTTTCCGCTTATAATTTAAAAGGTGCACACTACAGTGTATTAGTTTTGATATTTACTATAGGAAACAATAAGCAACCTAATTCAGAAATTAACAGGTAGGAGAAACTTAATCAGTTGCTGCAGTAGAAATTTGGGCATCCAAATTTTAATGCTAGGGATATCACCCACAAAATGGTGGGTAACATCTGGCTCCAACTGGGACACGATCTCTCGAAAAGTGGGTGAAGCTAATCGAACAGGAGGTCACGAGAACTCCAACAATCTTTTGGTTATCGTAGACCTATTACCTGCTCATATTAAAGACTAAACCCATGCGGCAACATGTTTGTACAGTGTCTTATGATCACCCATGATTAATGTTAGGTTGTAAAATCAACAAAAAATAATATATGCAAAATTCTATCTAAATGCATCTAAGCTATCATGAGAAATATCATATGACATTAATTCTAATGTGAAAATCAACATGCAATGCATCCTACTTTAACATGCATATGGTGCAAAACTAATACTAAATGTAATCATAAAGCCAGTGCAACCAACATATAATCATATCAATATAACTCTGCCTTCTGGTATGATTACTCATATAGAAAATCCCAGAACGAATGCAGATACAATTATATGGAGGATGAAGTGGGTGAGAGGTGGGAAAATAATATGCCCACGTATGGATGATCACATGAGAAGAGGTAAGAAAAGGATGTAATCTAGTCCATGAGATCCTCTCTTTTAACCAAAATATAGAGATATCAATGATTAGGCTCATAAATTTTTTATGGATGGTAACCTCGGGCACATTATTTCCATTATCATTTATGTCATATTTTATTGCCTCTATACGGTTATGATTAGTAGGAAAGGGAGACTAATGAGATGGAAAAACACAAGTAGATTTCCCATGATGATCACACTGGAAAGGGGAGATTATAGATTGATCATGATCCTGAGGGGGTGCCCAGGGAGATAAAGAATACTCAATGAGGGGTTCATCCTCGACATTATACTCAAAAAGGGAAAAGGGATCAAGGCCACTTGAGATCTTATGAGACCAAGTGCGGGAATCACTCTCAATATGATGAACAAGAGAAGGAAGCAAAGAGGAGGGTATAGTGTTGTATCCAACAAGTTTCTCTTACCCAAAATCATAAGGCTTCAGGGATTTGAATATAGCATCATACTTATGGGAGGTGGGAGCCTTATCGATTTCCTCAGTATCAAAGATTGGACCTCTCATAAAAGGAAAACTGATCACTTCCAACTGCCCCCCTTTATGCAAGGGAAAATACAATTTCTTCATCCCAAGGGCATTAATGGATGTGTCATCATAAATAATGCCCAAGAGAAAAGTAGGACCAGTCTCAGCCTCATCCTCCTTATCGGTGTCGTAAATGGGAGCACAATCAATTTGAGGACCAATATGGAAGTAATCTCCAATGTCATCTTCCAAGGGGCTAATGGGATCACCTTCCTCGAGGTTCTCAAAAGGAGAGTCATCAGGGGTAATATCCTTGAGAAAGGTAAGGTTAGTCTCAACTCAATCCTTCCCAACACATATGTTCTCCAAATCCTCCTTTTCATCATGTGGACTCGAGAAGGACTTGTCTTCTCGCTCATTACTTAGATTCTCAATGTCTTGATGATGCTGAATGAAGGCTTTCTCTTGGACGCTTAATGTGGGACATACTTGAAAATGTCTAAGAAAGCCATCAACGAACTCCTCAATAAATGAGATGCTCTTAGGCTCATGATCATGTAGCCATGAATTATGACCATTGAGAGATCCCATGAACAACAACATAAGGACATCTTGGTGAACAGCCTCCTCTCTTGAAGCATGTGCATCACATCTTTCCACATGGTCAATTGTGGAGAGTGGATCACCATCAAACACAGGAACCCCACGTACCATCCTTCCCGTGACATGATTAGGGTGCCCAGGGATGCTAGCAATGTCCAAAGCGGGAAATTTATCAAAGAAAGACAACCTAATTGAGATATACATGAAAAATATGTAAGAGTCGCCAGAGTGAATTTAAAGATGCCTAGAAAAATGATTGCTTCACCCTACAAGCATCGACCTTGAAGTTCAATGAAGAACTAGGGCTTCGTTCTTCCAATGGAGTCGCCAATAATGATATGTCAATATGTTGTATGGGGAACAAAACACACGTCTCGTTTCCCTTGCAACGGCGCCAGAAATGTTACTGCTCAAACTAGCAGGGGTTCTAAAAGGGGATCCTTGAAGGGCTATTACTAGCTAAGGCTCCCTGCTCTTTACGTACTTTCATCGATGGGAGGAGACCCATTATGATAAAGATCACGAAATGGATGGACCAATGATAGGGCGAGGGGTGATCCTAGAAGCACAACGATCAATAAAAGAGATCCCACGGGACTAGGATCGAAGGGTAACATCCAAAAGAGGTCTAGGGTATAGGAGCACACACCTAGTCCACTCTTTCCACTAAATCCCCCCATTATTCCATGCTCGGAAGTGTCCATGATAAACAAACTACGATACTCAACTACCAAATGACAAGGCATACCTTAGGTTCGGGGGGCCCACCTTCAAACATATGATCACGACAGATGGGTGAGAGACCACATGGCTGGCCCAGGTGGCGGAGAAATGGCACAACGAGCTAGTTGGTCGCTGCAAGGGTATGTTGGCTGTCAGTTGAGGACCATCTTGGAAAAATTTTCTCCTAGGGATATCACCCACAAAATGATGGGTAACAAGGCCTATACCTCTATGCATATGAGTTGCACCAAAACTCTAAACATGGGCTGAAACTTGTGATCAACTGAGGCTGAGATATGTCTCTTGCTGGCAGAATTGGAAGGGTCGAATTTGAGCATGTTTTGAGGTGCTTCTCCATGGAGAACAGGGCCGAAGTTCATTTGTATGCTTCAAGATGACTGAACCATAAACAAAATTTGATTTAAGGTTGTTACATTATGGAAAGACCTATGATTAGGGGTTGAGATACATAATAGGATAGCGCAAGAGATTTGACCTCAAGAAGAAAGGTTTGCGCAGGGTTTGTAACAATGTAGAGGCCAAGTTGTTGGGTTAATATTCAACAGTATAGGTGCCCTTACCAAAGGGTCGAATTCAGCTGTGTTGTGCTAAAAGCCTTGTTAATCTAGGGTAGAAAATTGGACATTATATAAGGTATGCAATTGCTCCTTTAATATTGATGGATGCTAAGTATTGTTGACTAGTTTCGGCAGACCTATTTGACATCTAGAATACAATTTGAAGGTCTCATTAGAATAGCTCTAAATACAATATGAGAAACAATGATATATGGTAGCGCTTTTATAACTGTGATGTATGGCAAGCAATGATGTATGACACGTCCCTAGCAGTTGTAATATCTATATACATACATACATACATATATATATATGACAAAATATATGGCATGACCTTGTGACCTTGAAAGTGGTATATGTTATGACGTGACATGGATGACTAGTAGCATTCTAATGTCAATGTATGGTAATGATATTGGTTCTGATATATCGTAGTAGTATGGCAATGTATGGCTATGATACTTGACCCTATATTGAAGACAACGATCTTATGACAAAGATGTGTGGCTATACCCTTATGGCAATTATTCTAGTTCCTTGATGCATGACCATAACCTTTGATATGGAAGTGACCTCGTTAGTGACTTTGATGAATGACAATGACAGTGACCTTGATATGGTAGCGACATTTTGATGTATGGCAGTATAATTGTGATGTATGACTTGTCTCTATGATGGTGACTTGACAGAGAAATATGTTACTTGGAGATCTACGTTCCTATACTTGTCTATGGCTAGGTTTGGCCTAGGAGACCTAATGTATTAGATGTTGAAGGATGTGTCTCATACTTATTGTACTTTGTATCTCAATTGAACATTTGATGAATATCCAAGAAGAAGAATTTGGTTGGGTTTTCCCCCTTGTGGGGTTTTGCCTTGGTCTCTGACCTAAATCCTGGTGTCTCTATTGTGCATGTTTTTCTTCAGCTGTTCTTTATTGTTATGCTTCTTTGTTGATGTTACTATTATCTCTATGTAATTGCTAAAGATGCTATGATGTTATGGGGTGAATATAAAGTGAAAATGTTGAAAAAGTTTAAAAATGCAATTATCTACATCAGAGAACAATTTAGCCCTAAATATTAACAAGTCTAAGATGCCTAATACAAGGTCTCACATGGTTTTTACACGGCTTTTGACTTGTGACCTCGGGCTTATAATGGCGATAAATGATGCACTGAAAAAATGTATGTACCCCTATTGACAAGAGGGGTAACAACTCCTAGTAGGTACACCTCCATGATGCCTGCATACCACCCCAAGACATAAAGATGCCTGTCAAAGTAGGGAGTCACCACCCATCAGGTGGATGTTAGTAGTACCATAAAACCAAGCACCACAAGAAAGACGGGCCATGACCATCCACCATTAGGGATCTAGGAGACACTTTTACAAAACACACCAACATGGCCTTACAAGGCTATTACTTGCACACATTTGGGGTTACAAATGTCATGGTCAAAAGTTTTGAAGTACCACTATTAAAAGAGGGGTAACAAATCCGTCAATCTCCTTAAGTGTCATTGATTTTAAGGTCATTTCTAGGACATTCAATTAGACATAGTTCACTATGGTTCATAGATTTGGGGACTTAATTTGTTGGATTTAGACTCGTCCATCATAGAGAAAGTTTAGGTTTTCATGCTTTGCTACATTCACGTAGAATTTGCGACCCCCCACTCGCCACCACCTTTGAGATTGAAACCTCTTTAGACTACATTTTCTTTTGCACTAAGTTCAATGCTTTGCAAATTCCTTAGCTAGTAGGGATCCTCGCCTGTTGTTCCTCAAAGGCCCTAGCCACTATTAGTATCTCTAATCAAGTTCGTCGTTGGCTTGCAAAGGCCACCTATCTGCTTCAAACAGATGACATCTTGATTGATCACCTCCTCTACTCAAATAATCTCTTGAAACCCCTAATCAGCTCCTGCCAAATAAGTAAGAGTTTATTCAAGGTTTTTGGGTTGATCCACCAAGCAAGCTAAGCCCCAAGATAGACTTCTATGCAAAGAACATTTTAGCATTGAGAGCTGGCCTTATTGTCCAAACTCCCCCCCACCTCCAACCCCCAACCCCCCCCCCCCACCCTACACACTTAGGCATAAGATCCCACTTGGGCAGGTTTGGGTTGGTTTTCATCTGACCTCATTAATAATACATTTCAATGCATTACAACTTAAAACTCAATTTAAGATATTTATAGGTTGGGTCTGATAGACTAGTCACTTTTGATTTTGTAACTAGACTAATACGGTTTGGTTTTGCTTTAAATGATTATAACTTAGGTATATCCACAAGATACTCCTAGGTACATTGACCTACCAAGTACCTACTTTGCCCTTTGAAAACATTTCCAAATATAAAAGCATTATAATTATCAATCAACTTCTTTTTCTTTTCTTTTCTTTTGTCGTTTTGTAATCAAAGATAAATACAAGTGTTCAGAAAAATAAAAATGTTCTTTTGATTCAAGTGCGGCTTTGACTTTCCTAGGTCTTATTTCATCTTGAAATTTTATTAACTCTTCCAAAGAGTAATGAATACTTCAAAGTTTAAACCCTTTAATTAGATCATGTAAACAGCACTATTTATAATATATATCAACTAAAAATCGTAGGAAAGTGTAATTTTATTTCAAGAGAAAGGCACTAATACTATAATGGAGCAGTTTCTTCATTCCTGCACTAACTGAAAGGGCTGGTTTTCTTTTTATGTTTCAATGGTTGTGCTAGTACAGGAAGGCATTTAGCTTGATTTTAACTAATACTTAAATGACATTTATACTTGAAACCATTCTAAAACAAAAGAAATGATGATACAGCATTCAAAAGCTTATCTAACAAAAGCATGCAAATGGCAAGCATGGAATGATCTATCATTGAAATTATGATTTCAAGAGGGTCTTTACCAGTAACATTTTCAGTACTAGGCTTGTGCCCAATTGTGCAAGGCATGATTTTATGTATGATTGAGGTTCTTTGTTGACATACTTTGCGATGCTGTGTCCCTCCTCAAATGTCTGCAAAAAACTTGTGGTGAATCAAATGTATCAGGATTCTATGACCCATAATAAAAATTTCAATATAGAACGTACCCTCTCATACTTTCCATCCCATTTTGCACTAACTGTAGGAAAAAATAATTATATTTCATGACCAATCCAAAAATATTAATGAGGATCTCAACATAGGATATTCTACCACATACTTCCACCAAGACTGCAGGATGTATAAAGGGATAAATTGGTTCAGGAAAGTCTATATTTTTCCACTTTCGAAAGTTGTGCTTGAACCTTATCAAATGTGTAGCCTCAAGGGTCAAGTCTACCTGAAAATTATCAAAATCAATTTGTATAAGCTTTAGACTCTAGAGGAATAGAACTGGTAAAGAAAATCATGAATAAGTAATAAATGATCATTGGAATTGAAAAACTACAAATCTTGGCAAACATGCAAAATTGCCTTGTAGCTAAGTCAAGATTTCTGTCATGGCCCCAAAATTCCTCCCTTGGGATCAGGAGTATTCTTTCTTTGCAAATCTGTGTGGTGCATCCACTGAAATTTCCATGCCTGTACTTAATGTCATGACTTCAAATCACACAAGCTTAAACACATGTTCTATGCTCACTATTATCTGCCTGGAATAGAAAATAAAGTGGAAAGCATAACATTATAGAAACACTAACATATATAAGATTAATCACATGATTTCTATCAAACTGCATAAATATCATCATAACTAAATAAATATCAAATAGGCTTTTTCTAATTCTCTTCTCTAAGGCTGTCCTATTGTTGTATCCTTTTTCACTTCATTTTATCCCAAGATTTCATTTTGCCATTTTCTAAGAGTTGCATCTACACTCCCACATTGTACTTGTACTGGATGTATCCTTTAGTACCATTGACCTAGTTTTGTGGTCATTCATTGGACATTAATCAAATTATTTTATCTTATCTATAAGGATAAAAAGTTGTGCTGGACATATTGCTGAAAAATCTAGCAGGCCCGGTGCAAAGCCTTGTTGGGCAAGAACCCAGGCCTTATGGCAAGAATGAGGAAGGGTTGTCACTGTCACTTTAGCAACCTTGCTCCTGCTCTTTAGTGAGATTTAGACCACAAGGGACACTTTCCCTAAATGCCAGTCACCTTAGCAACCTTCCTCCTGCACTTTAGTGGGATTCAAACCACAAGGGAGGCTTCCCTATATCACCTATAAATATTCTCTAATACTAGGGTTCAAGGTGATAACTTTTTGAAGATCTAAAGATAGATAGAGCACTTGGCAAAGTGCCAAAGATGACCTAGGTTTTAATGCTAAGGTTCAAGTATTCTAATCCTAGACCACTATATGAGCTGCTATAAGTTAGGGTTTGGACAGTCTTCAATAATATGTCATTCAAAGTCATATAGAAGCCTTACAAAAGGGTTCAAAATGATATTCAACAAAAATGGGACGAGGCCTTCAAATAGAGGTTAGGGTTAGACTAAGGTAAATTGTTCTATGGTTGTTATATATGCATAAACAACAAGATAAATGGTTGGCGTCAACCTCATTAAGGTCGGTTATGCTATCCCCTATGTTCATGTAAACAAATTATAGAGACTAATCCTAAATTATGAGCCACCTGTTGTCGCTCAAATTGTACAGGCACGATGCGACAACGACTCAGGTCGGGGCCTGTCACTCTGATCCCCGACCTCTCCATTCTAGTTGTATCCCAACAACAGCCTATGGGGTGTAGTCCCTATGAAAGATGAGAATGCAAGAATCGTTGGAAACCAACAAGTCTGAGAGACACAGTTGAATGGCCTAGCCACTTGGTTGATTTTAGCAAGTTTTAAAGGAGTCGATTAGATTATTATGAGACCAATGCCTTACGAAGTCAACTACTTGCTTTGAATCAATTAGAGACCAAGTAACCAGATGAACAACCGCAGCTTAAAGAATAATTTACTATCCTAGACGAAATGCAGATCCTATTCCTTAGGTGAAATGCAAGATCTTGGTTTATTTTAAATTAAATGCCTAGCTAAGTATATCCCTTGATCTTTATCTATATTGAGCCTAGTCTTTAGAGTAAGTGGCAGAGGGAAGTCAAGGTGTGTGAAAATTCCAAACCGGAATCCTATTACAGCAACTGGATATTATTCTCCTAATTGCTAATTTAATTTAACAATTTGTTTATTGTTTGCTACGACAAATACTAAATAAATCGCACTGCAATCTACACAAATAAAACTGCGAAAGAATAAACGCTAGAAGAAATGCTAGAACACACACATAAAATAACGCAGTTATTTTTGGACAAAAGTCCCCGGAAAAACCCAACTTGGGAAAACCGCTACAACAACTGAGGGCTTTATTATTAAGCAGCAGTGAAATAATTTGAGTACGACCTGGATGAGGAATACTTGTAATCCTGTAGAGAAAATACTGGAAAAAATCTAGTGAGGAATTTTCCTCACCCCACAGGCAATCTCCCGACACAACTTGCCTTCAGAATTTCAGCCCTCTGAGCCTCTGCGTCAGCCTCTGCATTGCTCTGCATAGATGGCTGGACGTCTAGCCTCGAACTAGACTCTGATGAAGTCGTTCTGACTTTTCTTGACTGGAACGGCGCTTCTTAGGCACTCTAGAACTCCTTCCCTACCTCTGGAACTGAAAACAACAAACTCTCTCAGCAAATCGCCTTTGCCTCTAGAGGCTACTACACTGCCCCAGCGTCAAACTCTCTGTGGCTCTTCTGCCTCTCTGCAAATGCACTCACCGGATTTGAAGGACTTCACTATCGTTGCCCCTTTCTTACTACTTCGATCTCAGGCTCTCTCTGGCAACTGACTGCTACTACTCTAGAAATCGATTTTCTCATGAAATTGAACATCTCAAGTGTCTCTCCATCACCACATCGACCTCCTCTTATAATCCTTTGTTGGAGCACCAACGACCAAGATTAAAACTTAATCGATGGCTAGGATCATCTTGGAGTCTATCCATGTGAGTTTCTAGATGATTCACGCCTTGACTTAATTAATACCGATTAATTAACCATATTCTATAAGTTTAGACTTAGAAAATATTTAAAAACTAGTTAATAATCTAATTAAGTCATTTCTAGGCGGAATTTCCAGAAATTATTTCTGGGTTTTGGAGATCTCATGTATTTTAGACTCTCCACAAAATTTCAAGGCTAGAACACATCCGATGCTCCAAAAATTAACACTCCCTCTTAGCAAGGAATGTGTTCTAGCTCTACTGCACATCCTAAAGCAGCCTCATCTCCTGTCATTTTGTTGATGTATGGCCATACTTCCCACCAATCACTGCGCAACTCTGATGTACGTTGCATCTGTGTTGCTGCTAACATTGTCGCACCGTTGCCAACACTACATCTGCACTACAACTCCCTCTCATCTGTTATTGCTGCAACTGCAACATCTGCAACTAAAAGTCGTCCAAAGTACTAAATCACCTGTGATCAGTGTAATGGATCTGTCACCTGAGTCTCTGACTGCTACTAGTATCTACTGTGGCTCTAAAAACTGCAAGGTCACCGTTTTAAATACTAGAGAGCCTAGACTTCTCAAGAAAAGATGGAAGGGTGTTCCTATCTCTCCATCAACCAAGCTTATGCTTGGAGATAAATTATTAATGCAAGTCTAGATCTAGGATGAGAATGCAAGATTATCGAGTGGGTCTTGAGTTAAGATTGCTTAATGACTTTAAGTACTTGGTTATGATTAGTCTTATGACAAGAGTACTTAACAATGAATTAAGAAACAATCTTATAGGCAAGATAATGTGCCAAATTAACAAGTGCTCAAAAGAAACAGCCAAGATATGATTTGCCCAACAAGATATAAGATATGTCCACAATACAATTGCTTAATAACCACAAGATATATGCTCTTAAAAGGAAAGATCGCCAATATGTCAAAGATCCACAATAACCATAAAATGACATTAATGGCAAGAAAGAGAACTAGAGCACTTATCCACTTAAACCAATTAGCGAATGAGACAATACAAGATGCTAATGACGATTAGACAATCGATGTTCTTATGCAATTAGAAGCCTTTAAAGATATACCAACAAGATAATGCCAATATTGCAATTAGATTCCTCAATACCAATTGTTCAAGATATATTAGATCTTTGATGCCAATGGCATTTAAACACTTAAGAGATTTGATGCTCTTTTGAACACAATTAGAACAAGTTACTTTAATGCCAATTAGAGTGATAGAAACAATTAGATTTCCCAAAAGACAAGTGATGTAACCAAGATACTCAACAATTTAACAAGATAGATTTAATGTCAAGTGCTTTAGAGAGTGAGCTTATTAGTGCACAATTAGGATCACGAAACTCACAAGACAAGAGAACGTTAGTATTCTTATCCAATGTTACAATGTCAACAATCTTTTTTCATAATAGCATATTAGACAATGTAAACAAATATTTTCAACAATGAGTAACTAGAACATGAAACAATGGAAATCTTATGTTACTTATGTTCCAATGTTATCCAAATGAGTAATAAGTGAGCTTTATGGCAGCAGCTAGCTAACAGTGAGCTATTCTTATGCCAAGTGTGTAAAACAGTCCCAAATTACTTATCTCTTCTAAATCTAGATGAAAGCACTTAACATGAAATGTAAACCATGAGAAAATGCTTCAAACACTGTTATATATCAAACTTCAAAGTGCTTATGACAGTCATCCAATTTTCATGAAACAAGTTATGAGATCTTTACCCAACTCTTCCAATGATTAATTAATGAACTTAGGCTATTTTGTCAATGATTTTTAGGGCTCTTAAGTGAAAATTTTACCACTGTTATGAATGATTATCTTGCTGTAGCAAACAGTGAGGAGAAATAGGGTTTAGAGATCAAACCCTTAGGCCTTGATGCCTTGAAGAAACTTGCCCAACTTCTCCCAATGATTAGGCTACCTACATCCACCAATGTTAGCTTAAAAATTCACTTGAAAACCACTGTAAACATCAATAGATTAACTCACAAAGAAACTTGCCCAACCTCTCCCAATGATTAGGCTAACTACATCCACCAATGTTAGCTTAAAAATTCACTTGAAAACCACTGTAAACATCAATAGATTAGCTCAGAAATTGAATGATCGCCCACAGAGGCAAATGAGGTAAGTTTAGGGCTAGGAAAGGCGACACAAGGCCAAATAGGCCTGCGTTAGTGCTGCCAAGGCCTTACAGGCCTGCGGCTAGGGTCAAGAGGCCAACGGAGGCCCATGGCAAGCCCTGGAGGGGCTGCTGCTTGGCTAAAGGAAGGGCCGAGGGGCTAGAGTAATCCCTAAGGCCTACAGCCTAGGGTTCTAAGGCCTTAAAGGCCTGCCGCAAGCCTTAAAGGGGCTGCAGCTAGGGGAGATGGAGGAAACCGAGGTAGAGGGAGGCTAAACGGAGGAGGACAAAGGGGAACCGAGGGGAGAAAGAGGAGAAATAAGGGTGCCGCAGGGAAAAGAGGGGGAGACGGCTAAGGAGAAAGGCCCTAGGGCCTGCGGGCCTGGAAATGCCCACGGCAAGGGAAAAAAGGCTCACAACAAGGCCTTAGAGGCCTTTTCAGGCCTACGGCCAGCCAAGGAAGGGTAAACAAGGGCAGCGACTAAGCTAGAGGGAGGACGTTGAGCCTAGAAGCCCTAAAAAAATTTGAAACCCTTGCCAAAAATTTGATTTGCTTCAAATCTTCAATATTGTTCAATTTCACTGCAAAATTTCTTAATGATGGCCCTGCAAAAATTTCTAGAGACTAGATCTTACCCCCAAGGGCCTAGATCTAGCTCAAACCCCCACAAATCTTCTTGAAGCTCACCTGCACAAATGAAAAATGGAAATACCCAAAACCCCAATATATACAAAAATTTGAAATAAAACCCAAACCCAAATTGGCTACAAAACAAGGGCTAGAAAATTTTATTTACAAAAATTATTCTACAAAAATAATTTACAAATATATTTACAAATGTACAATGCTTGAAAATAAAAACATATTTTGAGAAATAATTTTTTAAATGATGAATAGTGACAATAGATCAAATGTGTTCTAGAAGTTATGGTATTGCCCACAGCCTTAGCGATGTAAGAAAACCAAACAAAATTCTCGGAACCCAAACAAGATCAACTCTCCTCCAAAGTTTGTGAACTTAGAGCCTAAGGGTCAGGAAACCTGCAAACTCTATATATTTTCTTCAAGAAAACTTGTTAGACATATGGCGAATCAGATCACCTAAGATAGACCCAAAATCTACCAATATAATGTTCTTATCACCATCTAATGTATAAATAAGCTTATAAAATTTTAAGCACAATATAGGAAAGCACATACCCAACACATACCACAAATCATCGGACAAAGAAGACCATGAACTGAACCCCAAAGTCTTTTATATGATATTTTAAATGTTCCCGGCAGATCAATGGAACAAAACCAGCGTTACAAAATTACATTGACTATAGTCAAAGCTTTCATCATTGTGACTTGATAAGCAAATGGCTTCTAGTTTATAGATAAATCCTCCAAGTGGAAAATAATGTCTAGTTGGCTTGATCCCCGTCAAAATAATTTCAATTGTTGATAAATATTTATTTTTGAGGAATTTTCGAATTTCTTTTAAAAACCGCTTTTTATTAATCCAAAAATTGATTTTTTAGATTAATTACCTCAAAATTTTGACTTAGACTTAACCACCAAGGTCCAAGGGCTTAATTTTTCTTAAAATGTCCATTTTTGCCTTGGTGGAGGACCTCCAAAAATTAACTTTTTTTTTGACCCACGAATTTTTTAGTCATTTTCCACTTCGAGAAATTAATTTCTCTATAATTTATTTTTTTACTCTAAATTAATTAATTTTCTGGCTTAGTATTTTATTTTATTTTGCCAAAAAAGTTAATTAGTTGACACTAGAGGGGATTAATTATTGTTCCACCCTCAAGTACTTTAGTCGTGGTGTCTGATTGTGAGGAACCATGTACTAAAATATTTTTACATCAGATAATTGCAAATTCAACCCTCAAAAGGGGATACCCATTCGTTATGGACCCGCATAATTTTTACCCAATTCTACGACACAATATGATTTAGTAGACCAAATGACTTGCAATAAAATAATTTAGCCAAATAGCTTAAATTATTCCTAAATCACTTTTACAATAGACTCGACTAAGAACACTAGGACTCACCTAAGACTTTGTCAATAAATTCCACCCTAGCTTTGGGGTTTAAGCTAGAGCGAAAAATCTTTTCCGATTAGCCGTGTTAGAAACACAGGTAATCGGTGAGGTTAAGAAACCTCGTAGGCTTAAATCTGTCGCCAAAATCATAGGTTTACCTATGTTGTTACATAATTAAACGGTCGTACTAGCATCATTTACATTACAACTTGCAGAAATTGGGTTTACAACGACATGATAACTGGTTGGCTGACGATTCTGAACTTTGAAAAGTTTTGTTCAACTGCTTCCTTGGACTTGTGACATAATAGGAGCAACACCACCCACATGCAAGAAAACAACACTTATGCATAAATCAGAGCTAAAACCCTAGCAACATCCCTAGCCATATAAGGGAGAGGAGGAGAAAGATTTTTTCTTATAAAGTTATAATGCGATTAACAAACTCTTAGACTAATGCCTTATCCTGCAAGGGTTTATGGAGTCATTATGGCACAATCTCAAACGAAGGATATTGATGGAGTAAGGGGGGATGCTTTGGCGAATCCACTTCAAAAACCTTAGCTGTTTCTCATTTGAGGGGAGAATTAAGTATAGGGTCTACAAATATAGAGTTTCCCTATAGGCCTTAAAGAGGAAAATTTCACATGCAATATTGAAGCAAATTTCATCAATGATAAAACATTTAGTCATGGAACAATTGAAAACCTATTTTAGAGCATGCAAAATATCAATAATAGACAATAAACTTACAAAAATCCTCCACAAAGGCACTTCTTTCAATCCCAAAACAATGTCTCCATGCAAAAGTCACATCCATAAAAAAGCCACACCATAAAACACTACATCTTTCCCATTGTAGAGAAGAAGGTTAGCTTGCACTCTTTTAATGAGAAGTATACCATGTGTGATGATGAAAAAACAAAATGAGAAGAGGCTCTATTTATATGAGACCCATCCCACTGATTTTCACAATAAATCAACTAATGAAGCCCTATTGACAGGTTTACTTTAACTGTTCCGTAGGAAACAGGTTACAAGCCAACATCATAGCAAAAGAACGTAACAAAAGTTCCATAAAAGCCAACACGTGTGGGAGAAAATGGTTCTAATGCATGAAGTGATCCTCCAAATGAGCATCTCTGTTGATTTGGGGTAGCATCAGATGTGGCCTAGCCACGAAATTTGGTGGAGATGTTGGGGCACATGAGATCTCCAATACCCATAAAAGGTTTGGGCAGATTCTAAACAGTTTAGGAGATATTAAAATAATTAATATTTTTTATGGAGTCCCTAAGTCTAAACTTAGGGAAAATAAAATATTAATGTGGATTAATACGAAACTACGTTAGAATGGTCCAAAAGACATGGATCAAGCCAGATCTAATCTTAGTCGTTGATTAGGGACTTAATCTCAGTAGTTGATATGTCAACAGGAAAAGTATAAGAGGAGGCTTGAGGGTCACTTGGAGAATACACCAGAGTGATCAGTCATTCTATTCTCTAGAGCGAGGTTTGCTAAGAGAGATAGAATTAGTGATCGGGAGTTGCAGCTGAGGGGAATTGAGCAATGTTGCACGAAGCGGGGGCGAAGCGGAAGCGTTTTTTGGAAGCGGGGGCGCGGAAGCGTCATTTTCCAAAAATCTAGGAAGCGAAGCGTCCGCGGAAGCGTATGTTATATATATATATATATATATATATATATATATATATATATATATATATATATATGTTTTTGCATTTATACTCAAAACAAACATCCCAAATACCAAATTAATTGTAGAAGACATGAAAACATACATATTTTTGCATAAATCAAGATAGATATAACATCCATTGTACATTAATGATTAATTTTATTCGAGCATCAACCATTTAGATGCATCAACCATCTAGAATCTAGATTCTTCTCCTCTTGTCTAGCCTTTGCCTCTACCTCGATTGTCTAGGGATATTAGTCAACATTGCCCAATTTTGATCAAACTACCTAATTCAAGACTTAAAATATGGTAGAAAAAGCTTAACATGCATGATCGATGATTTTGACTTGATTGAAAGGTAATTTTTTGCTAAGGGCGTGCCGCGTGACAAAGGAGTTCAACAATTAACACCACCAACACTAGGGTACATATAGGGCTTGGTGCTCTTGATTAAATGCTAATCGCATACCTTCATACTTGATATAATCTAATGAAATGCCACAATCCCATTGATCCTGAATTCCTGAAAACTATTAAGTCTGCTGAATTTTGAATAGGATATGAAATTCTATTTTCTCCATATGAAGTCCAATGAGGTTGGAACCACTCTCAAACATCCAAAGTCATTTTCATGGTAATGTTAAAAATTTAAGTAAAAGGATGAAAATGAAAAATAAAGGAGAATGTCACTTTTACTTTAAGAATTTAACATTACCATGAGGGAGCATCTGCTATATTTATATTTTTTTTTGCCTTCATTCGTCACCCTAACCCAAGATGGACCCACCCCCAACAAGCAAACTCACCTAAAATTAAAAAAAAAAAAACGATTTTCTAAATGCTTTTCCGAAAGCATACGGGAAGCGTACGCTTCCTCCTCCGAAGCGCCAAGCGCGCTTCGACGCTTCCATACCACGCTTCCGAATTTCCAGGAAGCGGCAAAAAATTCGGAAGCGGCACTTCCGAATTTCGGAAGCGCACTTCTGACCAAGCTTCCTAGGCGCTTCCGTACGGGACGCGCTTCGGGGCTTGGAACCGGGGGGGCACTTCGTGCAACATTGGAATTGAGTACAGAGAGACAGAGAAGCAGAGATAGTTCTGGGAGAGTAGCGCAGTTGCCGGGGAGAGTGACGTAGAGCCAGCCAGGGCTCACGCAAGACCACGCAGAGGCAGTCGGGAGCTGCGCAGAGCCTCAGAGAGGCCAGTGTTGCTGACGCAGAGGGCCAGAGGGTTGATGCAGGGCCTCCTAAGGCTGACACAGCCCCATCCGGGGTGACGCAGGGCCAGCGCTGGGCAAAGAGTGGCTGACACAGTCTAGAGAGAGGCTAACGTTGGAGTTTTTGGGGCAAATTGGTGCTGAGGAGTTGCCAGAAGGATTATCCAGGATTTCAGCCAGGACATTTGTCTCAAACTGAGAGGTATTACTCCAAAGAAATTCTTTGTTAGGTAGGTCAGTTTCGGCACCCAGATTGTACTCTGATATTGCTTAATAAGAAAACCCTCAGATAGTTGCACCAGTTTTCTCACATTGGGTTTTTCCGGGGACATTGGTCCAAAAATAATGGTGTCATATGGTGTGATTGTTTCTGTTTCTTTCGCTGACGCAGTCCAGAGAGAGGCTGACGTTAGAGTTTCTGGGGCAGATTGGTGCTGAGGAGCTGCCGGAAGGATTATTCGGGGTTTCAGCCAGGAGATTTGTCTCACATTGAGAGATATTACTCCAAAGAAATTCTTTGTTGGGTAGGCTAGTTTCGGCACCCAGATTGTACTATGATATTGCTTAATAAGAAAACCCTCAGATAGTTGCACCAGTTTTCCCACATTGGGTTTTTTGGGGACATTTGTCCAAAAATAATGGCGTCATATGGTGTGATTGTTTTTGTTTCCTTTAATTGCTAATATATAATATGTTGAGCATGCACGAGTGTTTATTTTCAGTGTTTACATTGTAAATAACTTGTTAGGTAACATAACAAGTAGGTAGGAATAAATCGAATAAAGTGCATGGTGGGTTTCTAACTAAGTAGACTTAGAAACTTCAACATGGTATCAGAGAGTGATTGCAGATCACAGGGAGGACTAAGGACATCAGCCGAGCAGAGCAATAGCAGCAGAAAGCAGTTGTCCCGAGGTGACAAAAGTTGTTTCTACCAGAGCAGCAACAAGGGAAGGGTGACGCAGTGCCTACGTCATCAAGGGTGAGCTAGGAAGAGGCAGTGCAGAGGCTAAGGAAGGCAAAAGGAGCCTCACGTAGAGCCACGCAAAAGCTGAGAGGGCTGACGCAGTTGGCTGAGGAGGTCGGGTTGCTTGTGTTGGGAGCCTAGGAGATCTCACCTTCAGGTTGTTGGGGTTTAGAAGGCTATGGGAATATTGCAGAGTGGAGCTGGTGAGGTACTGTAGTCAGAATAGTACCTGACAGAGCAAGGCCAAGAGGAAGGAGTTTCTACTGAGGGTTTCTAGCCGAGGAACCAAGATCAGTGATGCGGTTGTACAAGACGATCAAAGTAGGGGGCATCTCGACAGTAGCAGAAGGATTTCTAGCAGGGAAATCGGGACTCAGAGGGATTCCAGAAGAGAACTTCCAGACGGGGAGTAGAAACTCGAAGGAGTCGAACAGAGAACTTCCAAAAGGGAAGTAGAAGAGCATCATGGCACTACACAAAGTAAGAGACCAGGATAGACTGGACAGGAGCGTCGAACTTCCCAGTCTGAAAGGACAAAATCTTATCTGTACTTGACAGAAATCGTGTCAAGAACTTCGCCTTGAAAGTAATAGCTATCCCAGTCGACCCCAATGACAATGACACGTACGAGGAGGCAATGGCGAGGGCCAAGAGCATCATCCTTGACGAGGTCAAGGATCATGTAGTACCACACATTGCTGAGAACGAAACGGCATATGAGATGTGGGAAGCTCTCAAGAAATTGTACCTGCATACTTCTATGCAGAGAAGAATGCTACTTGAGAATCAGTTGAGGCCATATCAGATGAAGAAGGGAGAACCGATTAACACCTTCCTTGGAGGACTGAATGAGATCCAAGATCAATTGACTGCTATAGAAGCCACGCCAGATAAGGAGTTGATGGTGAAGACAGCCCTGAATGTTGTCTCAGAAGACTGGGATGTATTAGTCCAGAGTATACTGGGCAGAGGGACTCTCCCACCTTGGGATGAGATGTGGGCGCTCTTCGCAAGGAAGAGATTAGACGGTAGTTGAAGACGGGTAGCAGCAGCAAGGGGATCAAAGTCAAACAGGAGGAGGAAGATGTTGCCCTAACATCTAAGGGAAAGCAAGAAAAGTGGAAGAAGAAGGATCTCTCCAAAATCAAGTGCTTCTACTGTCGGGCGCTGGGTCATTATGTGACCCAGTGTCCAAGGAAGAAGAGTAAGGGAGAGTCTTCCGCGACTAAGGCAGCGCCAGCACGGGCAGAGAAGGAAGTTTTGACAGATGATGATTGTGCCATGAGTGCACATGCACTACTTGAGTGGAAGTGGGGAGACATCGAGCTGTAGTCAGGCGGATTACAGGCAATGAGGGACAGGATCCTCGAGGTACCCAACCTCTTGGATTAGACCATGCTACGGAAACCCCGAAGAGGAGTAGCGAGACTGGCTGAGTAGGGTAGAGATGGATGCGGATAGAGCGGCAGAGAGAGCTACAGTGCAGGAGTCCCGAGACAGCGCGAGGCTAGCAGGCTGCAACAATGCGAGAGGCACGGGAATGTTGCACCAGTGCAAGATGGCATAGAGAGGTGTGCAACGGTGCGAGATGCAAGGAGTTGTTGCAACAGCGCAGAGGTCAGAGAGGGAGCACTTGTCAGTGGCAGAGGGAGCTTCAGCATCAGTGGGTGTCTCTAGCCCGACAGAGAGGTCAGAGTTGGGAGATCATTTACTTACTTCTCAGTAATTGAGTTGCAGTGCCGCAGTGGGTAGCACGATGCAACATGATGAGAGGAGGTGCAATGCGGATACAGTGTTGGGAGAAAGGACTAGCAGCAGCATGGATGTAAAGGGAGTTGTTGTACAGATGCAGCAGTGGCAGTCGCAGAACCATGGGCAACAATACAGGCTACAGCAGTGCAAAGGATGTTGGGCAGGAAGGCCTGGCATCAGCACAGGTACCAATGCCGGATGATCAGAGTAATACTCAGTGAGGAGTATTGCTAAAGCACAGTCCTCGCTAAGAGTGAGTGTTGATTTGGGGTAGCATCGGATGTGCTCTAGCCACGAAATTTGGTGGAGAGGTTGGGGCAAATGAAATCTCCAATACTCAAAAAGGGTTTGGGCAGATTCTAAACAGTTTAGGAGATATTAAAATAATTAATATTGTTAATGGAGTCCCTAAGTGTAAACTTAGGGTAAAATAAATATTAATGTGGATTAATATGCAACTGTGTTAGAATGGTCCAAAAGACATGGATCAAGTCAGATCTAATCTTAGACGTTGATTAGGGACTTAATCTCGGCCGTTGATATGTCAACAGGAAAAGTATAAGAGGAGACTTGAGGGTCACTTGGAGAATAATACACCAGAGTGATTAGTCATTCTATTCTCTAGAGCGGGGTTTGCTAAAAGAGATAGAATTAGTGATCGCGAGTTGCAACTGAGGGGTATTGAGTACAGAGAGACAAAGAGGCAGAGATAGTTCCGGGAGAGCAGCGCAGTAGCCGGGGAAAGTGACGCAAAGCCAGCCAGGGTTCACGCAGAGGCAGCCGGGAGCTGCGCAGAGCCTAAGAGAGAACAACGTTGCTGCTCAAGGCCTCCTAAGGCTGACACGGACCCATCCAGGGTGACGCAGGGCTAGCGCTGGGCAGAGAGGGGCTGATGCAATCCAGAGAAAGGCTGACGTTGGGGTTTCTGGGGTAGATTGGTGCTAAGGAGCTGCTGGAAGGATTATCCGGGGTTTCAGCCAGGAGATTTGTCTCAAACTGAGAGGTATTACTGCCAGGGAAATTCTCTATTGCGTAGGCCAGTTTCAGCACCCAGATTGTACTCTGATATTGCTTAATAAGAAAACCCTCAGATAGTTGCACCGGTTTTCCCACATTGGGTTTTCCCGAGGACATTGGTCCAAGAATAATGGTGTCATATGGTGTGATTGTTTCTATTTCCTTTAGTTGCTGATCTGTAATATGTTGAGCATGCACTAGTGTTTATTTTCAGTATTTAAATTGTAAATAACTTGTTAAGTAACATAACAAGTAGGTAGGAATAAATCAAATAAAGTGCATGGAGGGTTTCTAACTAAGTAGACTTAGAAACTTCAACAATCTCTAAGCCATCAAAAGGTGTGATATGGGCTAATGAGTGCTCCATACTCCAAGATACATCTCAAGGATCACGTGGAAGCCTCTGAAGTGACACAATGCAAACATGTCATGTCCATGGTGCCCTACATAAACGTCAAAGGAGCAAGAAGGGTGACGTGCCACTCTGTAGCTCAAGTGTTGGGGCTCCAAGGTGATGCGCAAGCCCTCACCTTCCATCTCAAGGATAACCATCATTATTTGAGCTCCATGTTAATTTTTGTAGCTTGAACAGGTGTTCTAGTCTCAAATGGTGTCTATGAGGCTACAAACACGGGTGGATTAATTATCTCTAATGCCCAGAAAGAGCTTCTAAGTGAAATTATCATAATTAAATTAACTAGCCAGTTTTAATTATTTTCCTAAGTCTAACTTAGGGAAATGGGTTAATTAATTGGGATTAATTGAGACAAATCGATTTAGCTCTAGTGACTTCTAGAAAAGTGACTTTTAGAAGTCAAGACAATCTTGGCCATCGATTCGAGTTATATTGTGACTGTTTATTTGTGAATGAGAGATTATAAGAGGAGATCGATGGGGCCTTTGGAGATCACTCGAACAAGCAGATTTGCAGTGATAGCAAGGGCACAATGATAGCTTGGGAGACACCAGCAGCGGGGTTTTCAACTAGAGAAATTGAGGAGAGAATTTCCAGAGAAATTCTTCAAAGTGATTCCATTTTTCTAAGAGCAAGGAGACCAAATTATTTTTTAAGAGGAAGGCCGAGTTAGGTGGTGCAAGTAGCTGGTTTATCTAGCACGAGTTTCCAGAGGCTCGTTTTAGTTACCAATTGTCCAAACAATTACCCAGAGGCAATGCGAGTTGGTTAGTCGAGTTGTTCGAGGCAGTGTTACTCATGAGATTGATTTCCTAAACACAGTGCGAGTGTCTAGAATTCCATTTCGTATTTTACAGTTGCTAGTGTGAGTTGCAGGAGGAAGTGTGAATTGACTAGGAGAGGCCAAGTTAGTTTGCAAAGGGAGACTCCTGATTTCCTAGTTCGATTTGGTCAGTGAAAGTGAAGGAATAAAATTTGTCAGAGCTCTACTAGTATCAAGGAAGAAATTTATGTAATCCTTGATTTGCTAAAGAAATAATATAAACCCTCATATGCAGAACTGGTTTTCCCCACACTAGGGTTTTTCTAGGGACTATTTTGTCCAAAAATATCAGTGTCCAATTTTATGTGTGTGTTATTTTCTCAATTTTTGTGATTAATTTCTAGAGAAATTGCAGTTGCATTTCTATTTAGTATTTGACATAAGCTAATTTACATAAGACAAATAATCTCTAAAGATAGAAGAATAATTATCAGTAACTGCGATAGAATTTTCACACTCCGGAACAAAAGATTCCCACAAATAATGTCAAGGCTAGCTTGGGGGCATCCTCAGTCCACTATGCAGATCATCAATATCTCCAACACCAAGCTCCATGGGCACAACATTTCAGCATTCAAGGGTCCCTTGAGGTGTCAGTCATCATATGGGGTCATCAAATAGCCTAATGCTCTGCTTTGGATAGGCATACTAATCATCTAGGTCAATCTCTCTCTATCCAATGGATGGTACTATTAGACATTGGATAAACCAACAGTCCCTGTGTGTTTCGCAACATGGACTAACCACCTCTTGTGGATCCTTATCTCTGGCGATGTGATCGTTGACTAACACCTGCGGGTTTTGGTGTAACAACAATCATGATTCCCAACAAGTGGTATCAGAGCGTAGGTCACAAGTTCGATACACACCCGACTCGTGTTGGGGGGAGATTGTTGGACATTGGATAAACTAACGCTCTCTGTGTGTTTCGTGACATGGACTAACCGCCTATCGTTGATCCTTATCTCTGGCGATAAAATCGTTGACTAACACCTGCAGGTTTTGGTGTAACGGCAATTGTGATTCCCAACAGGTACAATTCTACTGCTTTGTTGAGAAGGTGGGGCAATCACCTCAAGAAGTCTCTACTGTTGTGATGAGCACCACTTAACAAAACCATCTCAATATCAAGTGGAAATCAACAATCGTTAGGCAACAAAAACCATGGGTGCATCATAGTGGACCATACTTAATGTGCCATACTTAATGTTAGGGGCACACTAACACTTCACACAAAGATCACCTTCAAATATCTAACTATACCAAGTCCTGTATAAGTGTTCCTTCCTTATGTTAGGGATGGTTAGATAGATAACTTTGTTAGGTGTTTCAAAGCTCCCAAGTGGAAGTGGCAGGTCCCAAGTTAGCCAATCAATCCATAGGTGTGTGAAAATTCCACAACAGGAACCCCTACTGCAGCAAACTGATGTTAACTCTCCTACTTGTTAATCCATACAATTTATTTACTGTTTGCTACCGCAAATATCGAAATAAATACTACTGCAGCCTTCACTTAATTAATTATTATACTGAAATAAGACACTGAGCAAGAAAGAAAATACAACACATGTGACATTATTATTTTTGGACAAATGTCCCCGGAAAAACCCAATGCGGGAAAACCAGTGCAACAAATCTGAGGGTTTATTATTATTAAGCAGTAGCAAATTCTGAATACATCTCTTAATACCTCAAGGGTTATTCAGTTACAGAGAGAGAAATACTGGAAGAAAGATTTGTCAGATTACCTCACACAATCATTGAGAAAAGTTCTGGTTGATCCGAACACTAGATGAGGTGCCTCTGGCAGTGCCCGTGCTGCCTCTGCGCAGTCCTCACGCAATCGCTGCGTCAGCCCCTCTAAGCACTGTGTCACCCACCTAGCTGATCGATTTGCTGCTCGGAGTCACTACTCTCAACCTCCCGGTCTCACACCCCGGCTCCCAGCTTCTGAAACTAACTCTGCTGCAAAATTTCGGACTCTCTCACCCTCTGCGCTACGTCTGCGTGGCCCTGCGTCAGCCTCTGCATGAGAGCTGCTGGATCACTCTTTGCCTCTCTCTGTTGATGATTGTCCGGCTGAGAAAATCTCTCTCCGGATGCTATCTCTGCCTCTCAACTGCAAGAAATCCACTCGATCAAAATTTCCTCTTGAGAACTTCTCACTTCAGAAATTCGATCTCTTGATCTCTTGGTGTATTTTCCAAATGACCCTCAAGCCCCTTCTTGTATCTTCCTGTTGGGAAACCAACGGCCTAGATTAACTCCTAACCAAAGGCTCAAATCGTTTTGACTTGATCTCCATCTTTTTCTAGAAGTTACACCCACAATTAGATTAATACCCATTAATATTTTAATTTTCCTAAGTATAGACTTAGAAACTCCTTTAAAAATATTAATTATTTTAATAAAATCGTCTTTGGGTGGAATTTCCCAAAACAATTTCTAGGTTCTTTGGAATGCATGTACCCAAGCCTCCCTGCAAAGGTTGAGGCCTAGGGCACATCCGATGATACCCCAAATCAACACTCCCTCTTTACGAGGAATGTGCTCTAGCAATAGACGTTGTTGCATACTGCTCCGACTTTGAAGCATCGTCCTCTGCGTTGCTGATGTCTGACATGTTGTCCACCAACTACTGTGTTGTTGCTACAATTGCCACTGTCAACAATGCATCCGTACTACAACTCACTCTCAAGTGTTGCATCTGTGCTGCTGCTAGCACTGCCACTGCACTGCAAACTGTTGTTGCTACTCTATCAGCAACGGAAAAATGTTCAAAATTACTGAACTAATTGTGTTCAGTATGATACCATGTGAATGTTGGAGCCTGACTGTTGCTAGTCTCTGCACTGACCCTCTGACTCTACTACGTTGCTGCTAACCTCTGCTCCATGCCATCTGCATTGCTACCAACTCTCCTCTGCGTTGTTCAGTTTCTGGCACTCCTAGCCACTACAACTATCTCCCCGACACTCCTCGGCACAATCTGACACTAGTCCATCCTGCTACCACAAAATTGGGCTCCCGTAGCAAGGTATTGATCCAAGAGGCAGAATCTTCAAGGACCCTACCCATTTGTAGCTCTTTCGAACTACAGCTCCAAATCAGCGCACCTCCTTCTTGGAGGTATCTCGGCTATCATGGCAAAATATGATATACTCATATTGTGGCTACTACTGCTTTGTTGATGCTTTTGCACTGTTGTTGCAACTACTGCAATAATGAGTTTGATCTCCTCAGATCCAGAAGTACTAGCTTCCATAGGGTGGCTCCCTTAGAAACTAGACTTCCTCTGACTCTCGATCTCCCTATGGGAAATCTCTATTCTCCCTCCTGGCAACTCAAACAGTTCTCCTGCACTAGAAACTGGACTGTGAAGCTCTGCGTTGGGAATCTCCTGGCTGGAACTGCTCCTACATACTGCAACTGGACAACTCACACTGCCCGTGTCACTGCAACTAGATCTGCAACTGTCTTCCAAAAACTAACTGCAACTAGCTATGCAACTATCATTTGAATGACTAGCTGCATCTGTTGACACTTTCATCCTCCTACTAATTTTTTTGGTCTCCTGTAGCAAGGACACTGATCCATGTGAGAAATCTGCAGCAACCAGATCTAATTTGCTTCTCTTCCATGGATCATGCCCATCCATGGCCATCTTTGCTAAAATGTCGAATTGCTCCCTCTCCTTTGGGCAGCTGGTAGGCTAGGCTACGCACTCCCTGCTGGAGCTAGTAAAATTGTCGCCCCTTGCTGCTGCTCAACTCTAGAGAATTTGAATTCCTTGGCTAGGAATTCTTTGGGGAAGAAATTCCCTCAATCGTGCTTCTCCTCTCTCTTCTGATGATTTTTTGCCCAACTAACTGCCTGCAGAAAACTCTGCGTCCCACCAGCTCTCCCACGCTGAGGCTTCAGTGTCACTCCCTCTGCACCAACAAAAATTCGAACTGGAAGTCCTTCTCTCCGTCGACTCACTCAGAGAGAGACTGCCTCGAAAATCTGCACTCCCGACTTGGAACTGCGTCAGCCTTCTAGGAGTTTCGAACTACTGCCTCTCGCAGCATTTTTTTTTAACTCCCTTATTTTGCTCAGCATTGGATCTACCGGCTTTGATCTTCTTGCTTCACCTGCAACTCTAATACCATGTGAAAATTCCACAACAGGAACTCCTACTGCAGCAAACCGATGTTACTTCTCCTACTTGTTAATCCATACAAGTTATTCACTGTTTGCTACGACAAATATCGAAGTAAATACTACTGCAGCCTTCACTTAATTAATTATTATACTGAAACAAGATATTGAGCAAGAAAGAAAATACAACACATTTGACACTGTTATTTTTGGACAATGTCCCTGGAAAAACCCAATGCAGGAAAACCACTGCAGCAAATCTAAGGGTTTATTATTATTAAGCAATAGCAAATTCTAAATACATCTCTGAATACCTCAAGGGTTATTCAATTACAGAGAGAGAAATACTGGCGGAAATATTTGTGAGATTACCTCACACAATCACTGAGAAAATTCCCGACCAATCCGGACATTAGATGAGGTGCCTCTGGCAGGCCCTACACTGCCTCTGTGCATTCCTCATGCAATCCCTGCATCAGCCGCTCTAGGCACTGCATCACCCAACCAACTGATCGATTTGCTGCCCGGAGTCACTGCTCTCAGCATCCCAATCTCACACCCCGGCTCCCAGCTTCTGAGACTAACTCTGCTGCAAAATTTCGGACCCTCTCTCACCCTCTGCTCTGCCTTTGCATGGCCCTGCGTCAGCGTCCGCGTGAGAGATGCTGGATCACTCTCTTCCTCTCTTTGTTGATGATTCTCCGGCCGAGAAAATCTCTCTCCGGATGCTATCTCTGCCCCTCAACTACAAGAAATCTACTCGATCAGAATTTCCTCCTGAGAACTTCTCACTTCAAAAATTCGATCTCTTGATCTCTCGGTGTATTTTCCAAATGACCCTCAAGCCCCTTCTTATATCTTCCTGTTGGGAAACCAATGACCTAGATTAAATCCTAATCAAAGGCTCAGATCCTGTTGACTTAACCTCCATCTTTTTCTAGAAGTTACACCGACAATTAGATTAATACCCATTAATATTTTAATTTTCCTAAGTTTAGGCTTAGGAACTCCATTAAAAATATTAATTATTTTAATAAAATGGTCTTTGGGTGGAATTTCCCAAAACAGTTTCTGGGTTCTTTAGGATGCATGTGTCCAAGCCTCCCTGCAAAATTTGAGGCCTAGAGCACATCTGATGCTACCTCAAATCAACAAGGTGTGTGTGAATATGGTGGCAATGGAGTGGGCACAACTTTAGGGCAAGGTTCCATAGGCAAGTGACTAGCTAATGGAGGTCCAACATCCTAAGTATATAGATGTAATGAGGGAGCAATATTGGAGGCACGAGTTACCCCTTTCCTTGGCCTGCTTTTTCCACCCTTCTGGTACGCCTTTTACTCTTTAATGATAATGCTTTGATTTAGGTGCATAGCTCAAGAGCCCAAGCTCGTTTTTTAGAATTTATTACCCCTTAATTAGGAGGCATTTTATCGCTCATTAGCGTTGGGACAATAAAAGGGTTCCTTTTTATGGATGGAGCATCATGTCCTCTAAGAACTAGGTGATGGCTAGTGAGGGGGTAGAGCTCATGCTATACTTTTTCCCACGAGCAAATTTTTGTCCCAGCGATCTTTTGCATTTTATCTTTTTCCTTCATTATGGATTTCTTTTAGCTACATCAACTCCAAGCCAATGTTTTCCAACCCAGACTCAAGGATGAGGATGAGAAGGTGCCAATCCCCATGACCAATGACCACCAGCCCAAAGAATTGAAATGAAATAACAAAAAGGATGGATAGTGGTAAGTATGGAATACCATGGATGTAATACTTCAATTAGAGCCTCCCCTGTGGTGTCTTTCTTAAAACCCTAAGGCCTCAAAGGAGGTCCCACAGGATTAGAGTCAAAGACTAAACTTCCAAGTAGAGTGAGGGAACAAGAAGACAATCAAGATTAGTCAATCATTCGGATAACCCCTTGATTCATATTAGTATGCATGAAAACATTAAGTAAAAACACTAAGTACAAAATGGTTAATGTACCTACCAATGGATGAGCCAACTTCCTTCCTTCAAGAAGGAATGTCGGATCAGAGAAAGAAATATTATAAGTGCAATAGTGTTGATTTCGGGTAGCATCGGATGTGCTCTAGCTATGAAAATTGGTGGAGAGGCTAAAGCACATGAGATCTCCAAGACCCATAAATGGTTTAGGGAAATTCCCACTGGTTAGAGATATATTAAAATAATTAATATTTTTAAAGGGGTTTATGTTGATTTGGTATAGCATCAGATGTGCTCTAGCCACGAAATTTGGTGGAGAGGTTGGGGCACATGAGATCTCCAATACTCAAAAAGGGTTTGGGCAGATTCTAAACAAATCAAGAGATATTAAAATAATTAATATTCTTAATGGAGATAAAAATTAATGTGTATTAATATGAATCTGTGTTAGAGTGGTCCAAAAGACATGGATCAAGCTAGATCTAATCTTAACCGTTAATTAGGGACTTAATCTTGGTAGTTGAGATGTCAACAGGAAAAGTATATGAGGTGGCTTGAGGGTCACTTGAAGAGGACACCAGAGTGATCAGTCATTCTATTCTCTAGAGCGGAGTTTGCTAAGACAGATAGAATCAGTGATCGGGAGAGCAGCTGAGGGGCATTGAGTACAGAGAGACAGAGAAGCAGCGATAGTGTTGGGATAGCAGCAGAGCAGCCAGAGAGAGACGCAGGAACAACTAGTGCTCACGCAGGGCCACGCAAAGGCAGTTAAGTGCTGCGCAGAGCACCAGAGGGGCCAGCGTAGCTGATGCAGAGGCTCAGAGAGCTGGCACAAGGCCTCCTAGCGCTGACGCAATGCCAGCACTGGGCTAGGAGAGGCTGACGCAATCCAGATTAGGCAAACGCTAGGGTTTCTGGGGCAAATTGGTGCTAAGTAGCTACAGGAAGGATTATCCAGGGTTTCAGCCAGTAGATTTGTCAGAAACTGAGAGGTATCACTGCCAAGGAAATTCTTTGTTGGGTAGGCCAGTTTCAGCTCCCAAATTGTACTCTGATATTATTTAATAAGAAAACCCTCAGATAGCTACACCGGCTTCCCCACATTGGGTTTTTCCAGGGACATTAATCCAAAAATAATGGTGTCATGTGGTGTGTTTGTTCTTGTTTCTTTAGGTTGCTGATCTGTAATATGTTGAGCATGCACTAGTGTTTATTTTCAGTATTTACATTGTAAATAACTTGTTAAGGAAAAATAAAAAGTAGGTAGGAATAAATCAGATAAAGTGCATGGAGGGTTTCTAAGTAAACTTAGAAACTTCAACATGGTACCAGAGGGTGATTGTAGATCACAGGAGGACTAAAAGACATCAGCCGAACGGAGCAATAGCAGCAGAAAACAGTTCTCCCGAGGTGACAAAAGTTGTTTCTAGCAACACAGAAGCCAAGGAGTGTGACGAAGAACCAGCCAGGGCCACACAGAGGAAGTTGGGAGCTGCGCAGAGCCCTAAAAAGGCCAGTGTTGCTGACATAGAGGGACAGAGGGCTGACGCAGACCCATCTGGGGTGACGCAGAGCTAGCTTGAGGCAGAGAGGGGCTGACACAGTTCACAGAGAGGCAGTTGCTGGGGTCTAGAAGGCTACAGGAATATTGCAAAGTGGAGTTGGTGAGGTACTGTAGTCAGAAAGTTCTTGACAAAGCAGGGCCAGAGGAGTTGTTACCAAGAGTTTCTAGCTAAGGAACCCGGATCAGAAGTGCAGCTGCACAAGTCGATCAGAGTAGGGGGCATCTCGACAAGCAGAAAAAGGATTTCTAGGAGGGAAATAAGGACTCAGAGGGAGTCCAGAAGAGAACTTCCAGACAATAAGTAGAGACTCAGAGGAGTCGAATAGAGAAGTTCCAGGAGGGAAGTAGAGGAGCATCATGGCACTACACAGGGTAAGAGACCAGGATAGACTAGACGGAGCATCAAACTTCGCAGTCTGGAAGGCCAAAATCTTATCAGTGCTTGAAAAAAATCATGTCAAGAACTTTGCCTTGAAGGTAATAGTTGTCCCAGTTGACCCCAATGATAATGACAGGTACGAAGAGGCGATGGCGAGGACCAAGTGCATTATCCTTGACGAGGTCAAGGATCATGTGGTACCACATATAGCCGAGAAGGAAACGACATTTGAGATGTGGGAGGCTCTCAAGAAGCTGTATCAGCATACTTCTGTGCAGAGAAGAATGTTGCTCGAGAATCAGATGAGGTCGTATCAGATGAAGAAGGGACAATCGATTGACACCTTCCTCAGAGGACTGAATGACATCCAAGATCAGTTCACTGCTATAGGGGCGACACCAGATCAGGAGCTAAAGGTGAGGACAGCCTGAATGCTGTCTCAGAAGACTAGGAAGTGTTTGTATAGAGCACACTGGGCAGAGAAACACTTCCACATTGGGACGAGATGTGGGCAGCTCTTCGCCAGGAAGAGATCATACGGCAGCCGAAGACAGGTAGCAATATCAAGGGGATCAAAGTCTAGCAGGAGGAGGAAGATGTGGCCCGAGCATCTAAGCGAACACAGAAAAAGCGGAAGAAGAAAGATCTCTCCAAGATCAAGTGCTTCCACTCTGGGGAGTTGGGTCATTATGCGACCCAGTGTCCAAGGAAGAAGAGTAAGGGAGAGTCTTCAGAGACTAAGGCAGCTCCAGCACGAGCAAAGAAGGAAGTTTTGACAGACGATGACTGTGCCATGAATACACACGCACCACTTGAGTGGAAGTGGGGAGACATCGAGCTGTAGTTAGATGGACTACAAGCAATGAGGGGCAGGATCCTCGAGGTACCCAGCCTCTTCAATTAGACCTTGCTACAGGAGCCCTAACGAGGAGTAGCAGAACTAGCTGGGTGGGTAGAGACGAATGCGGATGGAGCGGTGGAGAGAGCTATAGTGCAGGAGTCCCAAGATAGCGCAGAGCTAGCAGGCTGCAGCAGTGCGAGAGGCACAGGAGTGTTGCACCAGTGCAGAAAGGCACAAAGGTGTGCAACGATGCGAGATGTAGGGAGTTGTTGTAGCAGCGCAGAGGTCAGAGAGAGGGAGCACTTGTCAGCGGCAAAGGGAGCTTCAGCAACAGTGGGTGTTTCTAGCCCAACAGGGAGGTCAGTTGGGAGATCAGTTACTTACTTCTTAGTAACTAAGTTGCAGTGCAGCAGTGGGCAGCACGACGCAACATGATGAGAGGAGGTGTAGTGCAAATGCAGTGATGGGAGGAAGGACAAGCAGCCGCACAGATGCAAAGGGAGTTGTCGTACAGATACAGCAATGGCAGCGTTAGAACCATGGGTAACAGTACAGGATGCAGCAGTGCAAAGCATGTTGGGCAGGAAGGCCTGGCATCAGCACAAGTACCGATGTCGGATGATCAGAGTAATACTCAGTGAGGAGTATTGCTAGCGCACAGTCCTCGGTAGGAGGGAGTTTTGATTTGGGGTAGCATCGGATGTGCTCTAGCCACGAAATTTGGTGGAGAGGTTGAAGCACATGAGATCTCCAATACCCAGAAAGGGTTTGGGTAGTAGATTCTAAACAGATCATGAGATATTAAAATAATTAATATTTTTAATGGAGTCCCTAAGTCTAAACTTAGGGAAAATAAAATATTAATGTGTATTAATATGAATCTGTATTAGAGTGGTCCAAAAGACATGGATCAAGTCAGATCTAATCTTACTCGTTAATTAGGGACTTAATCTCAGTCGTTGAGATGTTAGCAAGAAAAGGATAAGAGGAGGCTTAAGGGTCACTTTGAGAGGACACTAGAGTGATCAATCATTCTATTCTCTAGAGCGAGCTTTGCTAAGAGAGATAGAATCAGTGATCGGGAAAGCAGCTGAGGGGCATTAAGTACAAAGAGACAGAGAGGCAGAGATAGTGTCGGTATAGCAGCAGAGCAGCTAGAGAGAGAGACGCAGGAGCAGCCAATGCTCACACAGGAGCATCCAGTGCTCACGCAAGGCCACGCAGAGGCAGCTAAGTGCTGCGCAGAGAACAAGAGGGGCCAGTGTAGCTGACGCAGAGGCTCAGAGAGCTGACGCAGGGCCTCCTGGGGCTGACGCAGGCCAAGATAGGGGGCATCACGACAAGCAGTACAAATATTTCCAAGAGGGAGATCAGGACTCAGAGGGAGTCCAGAAGAGAATTTCCAGACGGGAAGTAGAGACTTAGAGGAGTCGAATAGAGAACTTCCAGGAGGGAAGTAGAGGAGCATCATGGCACTACACGGGATCAGAAACCAGGATAGACTGGACGGAGCATCGAACTTCGCAATCTGGAAAGCCAAAATCTTATCAGTGCTTGACAAGAATCGTGTCAAGAACTTCGCCTTGAAGGTAATCGCTGTCCCAGTCGACCCGAATGATAATGACAAGTACGAAGAGGCTTTGGCGAGGGCCAAGTGCATTATCCTTGACAGGGTGAAGGATCATGTGGTACCGCATATAGCCAAGAAGGAAACGGCATTTGAGATGTGGGAGGCTCTCAAGAAGATGTATCAGCATACTTCTGTGCAGAGAAGAATGCTGCTTGAGAATCAGATGAGGTCGTATCAGATGAAAAAGGGACAATCGATTGACATCTTCCTCAGAGGACTAAATGAGATTCGAGATCAGTTGACTGCTATAGGGGCAACATCGGATCAGGAGCTAATGGTGAAGACAGCCCTAATGTTGTCTTAGAAAATTGGGAAGTGTTTGTCCAGAGTATACTGAGCAGAGGAACACTTCCACCTTGGGACGAGATGTGGGCAGCTCTTCACCAAGAAGAGATCAAACAGCAATCGAAGACAGGTAGCAATAGCAAGGGAATCAAAGTCATGTAGGAGGAGGAAGATGTGGCCCTACCATCTAATGGAAAGCAGGAAAAGCGGAAGAAAAAATATCTCTCCAAGATCAAGTGCTTCCACTATGGGGAGCTGGGTCATTATGTGACCCAGTGTCCAAGGAAGAAGAGTAAGGGAGAGTCTTCCGAGACTAAGGCAGCATCAGCACGGGCAGAGAAGGACTTTTTGACAGAGATGACTATGCCATGAGTGCACACACGCCATTTGAATGTAAGTGAGGAGACATCGAGCTGTAGTCAGATGGACTACAGGCGATGAGGGGCAGGATCCTTGAGGTACCCAACGTCTTGGATTAGGCCTTCCTACGGGAACCTCGATGAGGAGTAGTAGGACTGACTGGGTGGGTAGAGACGGATGCGGATGGAGCGGCGGAGAGAGCTACAGTGCAGGAATCCAAAGACAGTGCAGAGCTAGCAGGTTGCAGCAGTGCGAAAGGCACAGGAGTGTTGCACCAGTGCAGGAAGGCACAGAGAGGAGTGCAACGGTGCGAGATGCAAGGAGTTGTTGCAGCAACGCAGAGGTCAGAGAGAGAGCACTTGTCAGCGGCAAAGGGAGCTTCAGCGTCAGTGGGTGTTTCTAGCCCAACAAGGAGGTCAATTGGGAGATCAGTTACTTACTTCTCAGTAACTGAGTTGCAGTGCAGCAGTGGGCAGCACGATGCAACATGATGAGAGGAGGTGCAGTGCAGATGCAGTGCTGGGAGGAAGGACCAGCAGCAGCACGGATGCAAAGGGAGTTGTCGTACAGATGCAGCAATGGCAGTGGCAGAACCATGGGCAGCAGTACAGGATGCAGCAATGTAGAGGATGTTGGACATGAAGGCCTAGCATCAGCACAGGTACCGATGCCGGATGATCAAAGTAATACTCAATGAGGAATATTGCTAAAGCACAGTCCTCACTAAGAGGGAGTTTTGATTTGGGGTAGTAGCATCGAATGTGCTCTAGCCACGAAATTTCGTGGAGAGGTTGGGGCACATGAGATCTCCAATACCCAGAAAGGGTTTGGGCACATTCTAAACAGATCAGGAGATATTAAAATAACTAATATTTTTAATGGAGTCCCTAAGTCTAAACTTGGGTAAAATAAAATAATAACGTGTATTAATATGAATTTGTGTTAGAGTGATCCAAAAAACATGGATCAAGCCAGATCTAATCTTAGTCGTTGATTTGGGACTTAATCTCGGTCATTGAGATGTCAACAGGAAAAGTATAAGAGGAGGCTTGAGGCTCACTTGGAGAGGACACCAGAGTGATCAATCATTCTACTTTCTAGAGCAGGGTTTGCTAAGAGAGATAGAATCAGTGATCGGGAGAGCAACTGAGAGGCACTGAGTACAGAGAGATAGAGAGGCAGACATAGTGTTGGGATAGTCGCAGAGCAGCTAGAGAGAGAGACACATGAGTAGCCAGTACTCACGCAGGGCCACGCAGAGGCAGCTAAGTGCTGCACAGAGCACCAGAGGGGCCAGCATAGTTGACGCAAAGGCTCAGAGAGCTAACGCAGGGCCTCTTGGGGCTGACGGAGGCCAAGATAGGCTGACGCAGTGCCAATGTTGGGCTAGGAGACGCTGACACAATCCAAATTGGGCAGACGCTTGGGTTTCTGGGGCAGATTGGTGCTGAGTAGCTGCCAGAGGGATTATCAGAGGTTTCTGCCGGTAGATTTGTCAGAAACCGAGAGGTATTACTGCCAAGGAAATTCTCTGTTGGGTAGGCCAATTTCGACACCCAGATTGTACTCTGATATTGCTTAATAAGAAAACCCTTAGATAGTTGCACCGGTTTTCCCACATTGGGTTTTTCCGGGGACATTAGTCCAAAAATAATGGTGTCATGTGGTGTGAATCGTGATTGTTCTTGTTTCCTTTTGTTGTTGATCTGTAATATGTTGAGCATGCAATAGTGTTTATTTTCAGTATTTACATTGTAAATAACTTGTTAAGAAAAAATAACAAGTAGGTAGGAATAAATCAGATAAAGTGCATGGTGGATTTCTAACTAAGTAAATTTAGAAACTTCAACAGTTTAATATAAAACTAGGTGAAAAGGTTCTAAATGACATGGGTCAAGCCAAAGCTAATCTTAGCCGTTGATTAGAGACTTAATCTCGGTCGTTAAAGAGTCAACAGGAAAAGTATAAGAGGAGGCTTGAGGGTGAGTTGGAGATACACCAAGATTGATCAGTCAATGCGATTTTCTGGAGCGGGGTTTGCTGAGAAAATTCGAAGTGATTTGAGTTGCAGCGAGGGGCAGTGAGTACATAGCAGAGAGGCAGAGATAGTGCCAGAGAGTTAGCGCAGTGACTGAGGAGGCCATGTAGAGGCAGCAGGAGCCACGTAGAGGCAGCTAGAGACTGTGCAGAGGCTAAGGGGCCTGTGTGGGTGACGCAAAGGGCCAGAGAGCTAATGCAGAGAGGCAGAAGGTTGATACAGAGGGTTCTAGAGCTACGTAGAGGCTAGTAGGGATAACACAGAGCCTTGGGGAAGCACTGAAAGGATTTTTGTGGGGCAGACTAGTGCTGAGAAGCTGAATATTTGTCTCTGAGAAGAGGTATTACTTCTGTGTAAAAATCTCTATTGGGTGAGCCAGTTTCGTATCCTAGTTGTACTTAAGAAATTTGCATAATAATGAAACCCTCAGAACTATTGCCCCGGTTTTCCTGCATTGGATTTTTCCGGGGACGATTGTCCAAAAATAACAGTGTCCCTTGTGTGTTTGTCTAGTATTTCAACTAACGATCTATATATGAGTTAAGGTTGCATTTGTGTTTATTTTCAGTATTTATATGAATAAATAATTTGTTTTGGGAATAAACAAGTAGGTGAAATAAACCAGATAAAGCAGTAGGGATTTCTAATGGGTAACATTTAGAAATTTCAACATGGTATCAGAGAATTGCAAATCATAGGAAAACTGAAGGCACCAACAATATTGGAAATTTGCAGCAATAGCAGCTGTCCCAAGAGACAAAACTGCTCCTAAGAAAAAGGCAGCAAAGAAGGATTGCGAGGCAGAGAGAGGCAGAAGAGGCTCATGAAGAGCCACGTCATCCTACATAGCGAGGTAGGCTTGACGCAGTTGGCCAGAGGAGTGATTCAGCCTTTGCCAGGATTGCGTAGAGCTGGGAGGCTCAGTTTCTTCAGTTGTCAGGGCCTAGGAAGCTATGGGAAAATTGTGGATTAGGACGCTATTGGGATGTTGTTGTTGTCGAAGCAGAACAGTACCTAACGGGACAGAACAAAGGTAGAGGGAGTCGCTGCCTTGACGGATTTCTAGCCAAGAAATCCACATCCGAGTCGTAATTGCAAAGAGGATCGAAGAGGAGTGGATCGACAGTTGGCGGGAAGATTTCCAGCAAGGAAATCAAGACTCAAAGGGTGTCTAGGAGAGAACTTCTAGGAGGGAAGTCGAGACTCAGAGGGAGTCAAGGAGAGAACTTCCAAGAGGGAAGTCGAGACTCAGAGGGAGTCCAGAAGAGAAGCGGAGATGGCAATGAACGGACTGGTGGATCAGGATCGGTTGGACGAGGCCTCCAACTTTGTCATCTAGAAGGCCAGGATCCTGTCTATTCTGGATAGACATCACATCAAGGGCTTCACCTTGAGAACCATGGCTATCTCAGTAGACCCAGTTGATAATGAGAAGTATGAGGATGCAATGGCGAAGACAAAGTGCATAATCCTTGATGGGGTTAAGGATCATGTCGTACCACATATTGTCAAGAAGAACACGACAAAGGAAATGTGGGATACTTTGACGACATTATATCAGGGCACTTCAGTGCAGAAGGGGGAGCAAATAGATCTATACCTCCTCAGGTTGCAGGAGATTCAAGACAACCTTACTTCCATAGGGGCTACACCGGATCAGGGGTTCACGGTGAGGACCGCCCTGAATGTAGTCTCCGAGGAGTGGGACACATTTGTCCAAGGCATTTTGGGCAAAGCTATTCTTCCAGGATGGGAAGAGATGTGGGCAGCTCTTCGCGAAGAAGAGATCAGATGGTTGACCAAGGCGGAAAGTAGCAGCAAAGGAGGTTGAATCAAGAAAGAGGAGGAGAAGGACGCGGCTCTGGCATCTGTGAGACAACAGAGGAAGAGGAAGAAGAAGGACATCTCCAAGGTAAAGTGCTTCCATTGTGGGGAGCTGGGTCATTATGAAACCCAGTGTCCCAAGAAGAAAAATAAGGGAGAGACTTCTGACTCCAAGGCAGCTCCGGTTAAGGCGGAGAAAGAAGTCGAGACTGATGACGACTGTGCCATGAGTGCTCATGCACCTCTAGAGAAAAGGTGGGGAGACATCGCGCTGTAGCCAGAAGGACTACAGAAGATGAAGGGAAGGATCCTTGAGGTACCAAACTCTTGGATCATATTTGGCTATGGGAGCCCTTAAAGACAGTAGCAGGATGACGGATGTCTGTAGAAGCAAGATGCGATGGAGCGACGAACCAGTGCTAGAGTGCAGAAGTATGTAGAAGCGCAGTCGGGGTTGCAACAGTGCAAGAAGCGCAGAGGTGTTTGCAAAGACAGTAGTAGGATGACGGATGTCGATAGAAGCAAGATGCGATGGAGCGACGAAGTAGTGCTAGAGTGCAGAAGTATGTAGAAGCGCAGTCGGCATTGTAGCAATGCGAGAGGCACAGAGGAGGTTGCAGCAGTGCGAGAGGCACAGAGGAGGTTGCAGCATTGAGAAAGGCATAGAGGTGTTTGCAGCAACGCAGAGGTAGCAGAGGTAGCTTCAGCATCAGGAGGCTTCCGAACTGACAAGGATGTCAAATTTGGGTAGATTAGTTATTTACATCTCGGTAACTGAGTTGCAGTGCAACAATTAGCAGTGGCAATGCTATGGGCAGCATGATGCAGCATGTTGAGAGGGAGCTGCAGTATAGATGTAGCAGTGGCAGTGGCAGAGTGATGGGCAGCAGTATAGGAAGCGACAGTGCAGTGGATGTTGGACAGCAGGTCAAGCATCAACACTAGAGCACATTCCTTGCCAAGAGGGAGTGTTGATTTTGGGTAGCATCGAATGTGATCTAGCCATGAAAATTGGTGCAGAGGCTAAAGCACATGAGATCTCCAAGACCCAGAAATGGATTGGGGAAATTCCACCCGGTTAGAGATATATTAAAATAATTAATATTTTTAATGGGGTTCCTAAGTCTAAACTTAGGAAACTTAGGGGCGGTGAGAATCTAGGAGAAGGACTATCTGGAGAATACTGACAGAGAGGCGAAGAGAGCTTGCAGAGAGGTAAAGCAGTAACCGAGAGAGCTGATGCAGAAAAACTGCTTGTCACACAAAATCCAGAACTGTCGGAATAGCTGAAACTATCGGGAACTACCGGAACAGACGAGAGAGGTGACGCAAAGGCAGCGCAATAGCCGGGAGGGCTAATGCAAAAAAGTTGCCTATCACGCAAAATCCAGAACTGTCGGAATAACTGAAACTTCCAAGAACTGCCAGAACTGTCGGGAACTATCAGAACTGTCGGGAGAGCTAACGCAAAGGGAAGAGAAGGTGACGCAGGGCCATCATAGAAATAGCTAGGGTTAGCCAATCTTGTGCCAGATCAACCAGAATTCTGCTGAGTGAAGTGAGGTAAAACTCACTCATATTTTCTGCAAGTATTTTCTCTGTAAAGGATTGCCAGATGAGCAACTTAGATTTGTATTCAAATATTTCTCCTGCATAATAAGAAAACCCTCAGAGCTGCTGCACCAGTTTTCCCGCATGGGGTTTTGCCGAGGACTATTGTTTCCAAAAATAAGTGTGTCCTATGTATCTTGTTCTTTGCTCTGTTTTCTGTTTCATGAGATCAAATATTCAATTAGTGTAAACTATAGAAGTAATTTGATTCAGTATTCCGAAGAATAACTTGATGAACGTAATTTAAAATCAAGTAGATGAAATAGATTTAGATTTGCTCTAGTAGGGGTTCCTTCGAATGTAGGAATTTTCACATGGTATCAGAGGGTTGATTTTGAAATAGGAAGATCAGATCAAGTGTTGAGTAGTGAGGGTGAAAGCTGCACTTGGCAGCGATTCAAATCCCCTTGAAGGGATTACGCAGTCCTTGTTGGGAAGCAGATCCGAGGAAATCTCTCTCTGGTGAGACGACAGAGGTACGATTTCCAGTTCATGAATTTGTAGAGGCAGAGGGAGTGACGCGGAGCCTCAACGCAGTGCTTGAAGGGCGCAGTTTCTATCCAGGCAGAAATCCACTGGAAAAGAACAAAGACATGTAAAAGGGGAATTTTCTCCTCAAAGAACTTTCCACCAGAAAGTTTGAATTTCTCACTTACTGAACAGCAATGGAGAGGAGCATATCAACAAGCTCCAGCAGGGAGTGCGTAGGCCGGTCTAGTGTTGTGCAGAGTTGAGAGGACGTCATTGGAAATTTGGCAAAGATGGCATCCGCATCTCAAGGAGGGAGGTGGGGAGATTTAGAGTTGTAGTTTGAAAGAGCTACAGATGGGCAGGATCCTTGAGGAGCCCACCTCTTGGATCAATTCCCTGTTGCAGGAGCCCAAGATTCAGTAGTAGAGAGATGGACTTAGTGTTAGATAATGCAGTGGATTGTTTGAAGGACAGATGCAATAGCTTGGGACCACAGATTGATCAGCACAGAGCAAGGTTTGCAGCAATGCAGTTGGCACAATGCAGGAGTCAGCAACAGCGCGGAAGATTCAGAGGGTTAGAATCAACAGCAGTTAGATTCCAACATTCATTGTATTATGTTGAACACAATTAAGTTCAACTAATTTTGGATGTTTTTCAGTTGCTTCTCTCAACAACTGAGTTGCAGTACAAACACAGTGTTAGCAGTGGTAGTGCTAGCAGCATAGCAAATGTAGCTTTAGAGCAAGAGTTGTAGTACAGATGAAGCAGTGGCAGTGGAAGTGTCATGGGCAGCACTACAGTAGCGGCAGCAGCACACTGTTGGTGGCAGCAGCAGTGCAAAAAGGAGGTGCTTCAAAAACAGAGCAGCATGAAGGTGGACATTGTTGCTAGAGCACTTTCCTCGCTAAGAGGATGTGTTAGTTTTTGGCAGCATCGGAAGTTCTCTAGCCTTGAAAATTGGTGGAGAGTCTAAGGCACATGAGTTCTAAAGAACCCATAAACCGTTTGGTGAAATTCCACCCGGATTGTATTTTATTAAAATAATTAATATTTTTAATGGAGTTCCTAAGTTGAAACTTAGGGAAATTAAATATTAATGGGTATTAATCAAAATATGGGCGAGAATGATCTAAAAGGTAGATCAAGTCATGTTTTAATCTTAGCCGTAGATTAGAGACTTAATCTCGGTTGTTAAAGACTCACCAGGAAAAGTATAAAATGAAGGCTTGGGGTTCATTTGGAAACACACACAGAGAGATTGAGGAAATCAATTTTCTGAAGTGAGAAGTTCTCAGGAGGAAAATTGATTGGGGAGATCTTGTATGTAATATCCCGTTTCCGGGATATCCCTCAAACCCAAACAAACTCCAACCAAATACGTCCAAATGATATAGTAACCGGGAAGCTCAAAGTGATAAAAATAACAGTGGTACAACATATAATAATGTAACCATGAAATATAAGCAAATACTCAAGAAATGCAGAGAGAAATGCTAAGCCATTTTATTATACTGAGTAATGGAATGAGTACAGGAGGTGATCAGAAAGACGGCACCTCGACTTGCACAAGGCAAGTGAAGAAATACACTCAAAATAGTAAAGTAATGGCCTCTCTCTGAACTGCATGGATGCTGTTGGAGAACTGTCGTGCTACTGCTACTGCTGGAAATCAAACGAGGATTTGGGGCTGTTCCCTTCCTCAGAAAATGCTGAAACTCTGGAATCAGACTCTACTCAAGAAACCCAGAAAAACCCAAAAAGCTTTTCTGAAATAGCCGACCCCGGAAAATCACCCCCTTGGGGATCTACGCTGTCCCTCAAGGCTCTGCGCTACCACTGGATAGAATCCTCCAAAACTCAGCGCGAAACTCTGCCAAAATCCTCCAATATGCAAGAGTTGATCCCTTGCTCAATCTCTCAGCTCAAATCCTCCGCAAAACCCCCAATCCGGAACTCCCACCAAAAGAACTGCATCCCTCTCTCTCAAGACTGCGCAGTCCTCAAACAGTGCTGCAGACAAGCTAAACAGCGAGCATGCTCCAAGTCGAAGTGACTAGCTCAAATGCACATAATCGAATGCCAAAATGAGGAGGCTCCTCTCTCCTTTATAGCATTGGCCTCTCTCAATCCCAAGGCCCACCTCCTCCAACGTAGCCCCTCTCTTGTCGCGTGTTCCTTCCCCTCTGCACAGTCCCTCCAAGTGTCTGCGTGGGCCCCATCTCTGCGTGGTCCTTTGGCCCCCCTTGGCTCCCCTTGAAGTCACAACGTTGTGCTACTAGGGAGTGACTTTATTTTAAAAGTGAGTTATGTCCCCCTTTTCCTCACCTTTTTATTTATAAATAACTATAGAAGGCAAAATTGAGGAAAATCGAATATTCCAATTAGCCGTGGCTAATTAGGAATATTACAGTGTCCCCTAGCAAAATGATGCTTGTCCTCAAGCAACTGAAGTGATGGATGCTGCAAAATTTTCTCACTCTCCCAAGTGGCATCCTCATCTGGTAAATTCTTCCACCTCACCAAGAATTCTCGGACCGTCCTGCTCCGTAGCTGCCTCTCCCTCGTATCGATAATAGCCTCTGGCTGCAACACCAAATGCCCCTCATCATCCGTGGGTGGTAGCTCATCTGTCACTGTCACATGCTGCCCCAACGCCTTCTTCAAGCATGATACATGAAAAACGTTATGAATCTTGCTGCCTTGAGGCAGCTCCAACTATGCAACCTGTCCAATCCTGCGTATCACCCTGTATGGCCCATAAAAGCGGGGCTTGAGCTTTTCAGCCCCCTTCTGCTTCAGTGACGACTGTCGGTATAACTGTAATCGTAGGTAGACCAAATCACCTACCTCAAACTGTCTCTCCACCCAACCCCAGTCAGCATACAGCTTCTGTTGGTTCTCCACTGTAGCCATATTATCCTTGAGAGCTCGGAGAATATCCTGACTCTCTTAAATCCAAATCTTGGCTCTCGGAGCCTTGTTAGCACTAAACATCACGTCAGCAAAAGATAAAGGATGATATCCATACAAAGCATAGAATGGTGACATACCAATCGACATGTGATGTGTAGTGTTGTAGCAGTACTCCCCCAGATGCAGCCACTTCAGCCATGCTCGCTGCTGCCCACTGACATAGTTACGCAAGTAGCCCTCCAGCCACTTGTTAACTATCTCTGTCTGCCCGTCCGTCTGTGGGCGATAACTAGTACTCGGTTTCAACTCCGTCCGCACCAACCGAAAAGCTCCTGCCAAAATCCACCGATGAAACGAATGTCCCTATCACTGGTGATGGTCTTGGGAAGACCATGTAACCTGAAGATCTCTCTGAAGAACAGCTCGGCCACATGTGTTGCTGTGTAGTGTGCGGATATGGGGAAAAAGTGTGAGTACTTTGTCAGTCGATCAACGACAACAAAGATGCAATCCTTCCCCTGAACCATGGGTAGCCCTGTGATGAAGTCCATCAAAATACACTCCCATTTCCCCTCCGAAATGGGAAGAGGCTGCAATAATCCTGCGGGATGGTTCATCTCCCCCTTGTTTCTCTAACAAACATCACACTCCCGGACATGCTGGAGTACGTCTTCCTTGAGGCCCTTCCATGAGAACCTCTCTCTAATGGCCCTGTACGTTTTGGTAAACCCCTGATGGCCGACCAATGGTGAATCATGTGATGCCTGAAGTATCTTCTTCTTGAGCTGAGACCCCTTATTCAAAAAGATCCGGTCCCTGTAGTAGATGATCTCATCGACCACCCTGTACTTGTCATCCGCTACCTGCCCATCCAGAACCTCACATGCAAATCTATCCTTGGAGTACTCTACTAAGAGTCAAGCCCTCCAATCTGCATCCAAGCTCATAAGAGACGTGGCTGGTCTACGTGAAAGCGCATATGCTACCACGTTGTTCTTACCCTTGACATACTCAATGTCAAAGTCATATGCTTGGATCTTACTGATCCACTTCTGCTGCCTCTCCTGTAGCTGCTTCTGCTCCAAAAAGAACCTGAGGCTGTTGTGATCAGTCCTCACCCTGAACCTGTTACCCACTAAACACTGTCGAAACTTGGCCAATGCATGCATGATGGCCAGCATCTCCTTGTTGTATATAGAATACAACCTCTCATGCAGAAGGATCTTCTGGCTCTCAAAGGCTATAAGGTGACCTCCCTGCATCAATACTGCGTCGATCCCCTCTCCCGACGCATCACACTCCAAAACAAATGGCTGTGAAGAATCCGACAATGCGAGCACTGGGCAACTGCTCATAACCTCCTTGAGCCTATCAAAGGCTCGCTGCACTGTATCCGACCAACTGAATGCCCCCTTTCTCGTCAGATCCATCAGGGATGCAGCAAGCTGTGAGAAACTCTTGACGAACTTCCGGTAGTAAGTACAAATGCCAATGAACCCTCGGAGTTCTGTCACATTCCTCGGCTCCAGCCAATCGCTGATGGCCCTGATCTTCTCCTCGTGGACCCTCACTCCGTCCACCCCTATGATGTGTCCCAAGTATAACATCTCCGTCAACCCAAACTCACACTTGGAGAGCTTGGCATAGAACTGCTGCTCCTCCAAGATGCGCAATACTGTCTCAATGTGTTGGAGATGCTCCTCCCAAGTCCTGCTATAAATGAGGATATCATCAAAGAACACCAACACAAAATTCCTTAAGTGACTGCGGAAGGTGTGATTCATGCAAGACTGGAATGTAGTTGGGGCGTTGGTTAGCCCGAAGGGCAACACCAAAAACTCAAAGTGCCCATAGTGACACCTGAAGGCAGTCTTGGGAATGTCCTGTTCCCTCACGCGAATCTGATGGTACTCAGACCTCAAATCAATCTTTGAGAAGAACGTGCTCCTCTCAACTCATCCATCAACTCATCGATCCTGGGTATGGGGTATCTGTTCTTCAGTGTCTTCTTGTTCAGGGCCTTGTAGTCAATGCACATCCTCAATGTGCCATCCTTCTTCTTCACCAACACCACGGAAGAAGCAAAAGAACTCGTGCTCGGCCGAATGTGCCCAAGAGCCAGCAACTCCTGAATGGCCCGCTCAATCTCATCCCCATAGGCCTTGGGATGCCTATAGGGGGCAGTAATCACTGCCTGTATGCCCTGCTCAAGCTCAATGGTGTGCTCAAACCCCCGGTCCGGTGGCTGTCCCAACAGAATCTCCCCAAATACTGTGGCATACCATCAAGGATGGAGTGTATCTCCGGGTGCACTGTCTGCCCTGTAGTCCCTGCCTCTGATGCACGCAGCTCCACTGCCCACTCTATGTCTCCCTTCTGGAAGACTGCCTCCATCCGATGAGCCGAAACAGTCTGAGGCGAATATGTGTGCTGCCCCCATATCTTCTCATGTCTCCCTGTCTTCTCATCATCCCACTCCATCTCTAGGGCCTTTCAATCTGTGGTGACTTTCCCTAGAGTGATAAGCCACTGAACACCTAGTACTATGTTGGTGTTCGGAATGTTGACCACGAAAAAGTGGTCAGTCAGTGTGTAGGTGCTCATCGTCACTGATAACTCTAGAACATAACAAGCACACACCATGGTCTGATCTCCTGGGACCAAGACTAAAAAGCCATCGAAGCTCTCTGTCGGTATACCTCTCCGCTCAACCATCTGTGCATCGCTGAAGTTGTGCGTTGCCCCACTGTCAACCAAAACTAATACTCGCTGGCCACCACCTGTCCCCTGTATGCGCAGCGTCAAATACTTGGGAAATCCTCGCAATGCTGCAAAGGCTCCTCTGATAGGTGCAAAAGCTGCACCACCTGCTGCTGCTGGTGGAGGCGGCAAGGGGCCCTGCACGGTATGATTATCTCCTGCCTCCACATCATCCTCCTCATCCTCTCCCTGCTACTCTCGGAGAAGACCTCAATAAAATGTGCTTTGCCAGCAGCACATCTATGTCTTAGTGCCCACGGCTCCTGACAGGTAAAGCACAACCGCTGCTTCTTCAACTCCCTCCTGGCATCATCATCAATCTGTGCTCGTCCTGGATTCCCCTTCGGAGGCGCAATCCTCACATCCTTCCCCTTAGGTTGGAAAGCCTGTCTCTGGGGGTAAGGTGTCCGGGTCCTGGGCAAGGCATCCTGTAAGTCCCGGGTCCTGCTAATAGCATCCTGGAGTGTGGCTGGTCTAGTGGATCTGACTAGACCCCAAAGTGGCTCTGCTAATCCCTCAACAAACATGTAGATCCTTCATGTCGTGGATAGATCTGGCACCATCACTGAAACCCTCAAGAAGTCTGCAATGTAGGTCTCTGGGCTCGCTGTCTGTTTGAGCCTTGTCAGCTCAACAAAGTGCTGCTCCGGATCCCTCCGGTCAAACCTCTCCATCAATCTCCTGGTGAACTCGACATATGTCGTCACTATGGAATGTCCGAGTGGAACCATCCCATGGAACCACCAATCCTGGGCCTCGCCATCCAAATGTAATGTCGCCACCTTGATGGCCTCTGCCTCCGACATTTGGTTAAGCTGGAAATAGATGTCCAGCTTCTCCACCCAAGACCTTGCCGAACTGTTTGATGAACCATCAAACGTAGGCAAGTGGAATCTACTAGCTGTGCGGTGGGTGTCTCCATCGTGATAATGCCAGTGTCCTCTGTGATGGTCGCGGGGTCTACTATCCCGCTAGAGCTGAACAAAGTCTCTGAATGAGAGAGCATCCCTGAACTCCTGCCCATAGGCCTGGTACTCTACAAAATAATTGCCCATATGACCGGGCTCTACCTCCTACTGGGCTCCGGTCCCCGTATTTGCTCCTAGGAAAGTGGGCTTGGTAGAGCATGTAGGGGCATGTGAGGCCATCTGCTGAGTAGTATCACGCTGAGTGGCACCCTACTCTGGAAAATGGTGGGATGTACCCGATACTCACCAACCTAGAAAACTCGCGAGTTCTCACGTTGTCTAGCCTCTACTGCCGTGAATCTCTGCCCCATCACCTCAATCTGCCTCGACAGATCCTGCACTGATTTGAGGAGCATGTCCACAAATCTCTTACTATCCTCATCTGCCATCGGATCCTCCTGCTCTGTGTCCACCACAGGCTCCTTCTGTTCTATGTCCACCTCTGGAACACAGTCTCCCTCTCCGTAGGTGTTCTCCAACCAATGCCCAGCATCTTTGTATCTCCTACCTCTGTAATAGATGTAGGGCTTTTCCCCGGGTGTCATAGATTGCTAGCTCCACAGGCTGAGCCAGATCTATGCTCTGATACCACTGTAATATCTCGTTTTCGGGACATCCCTCAAACACAAGCAAACTCCAACCAAATACGTCCAAATGATATAGTAACCAGGAAGCTCAAAGTGACAAAAATAACAGTGGTGCAACACATAATAATGTAAACATGAAATATAAGCAAGTACTCAAGAAATGCAGAGAGAAATGCTAAGCCATTTTATTATACTGAGTAATGGAATGAGTACAGGAGGTGATCAGAAAGATGGCACCTCGACTTGCACAAGGCAAGTGAAGAAATACACTCAGAATAGTAAAGGAATGACCTCGCTCTGAACTGCGTGGATGCTGCTGGAGAACTGTCGTGCTACTGTTACTGCTGGAAATCAAATGAGGATTTGGAGCTATTCCCCTTCTCAGAAAATGTTGAAACTCTGGAATCAGACTCTACTCAAGAAACCCAGAAAAACTCAAAAAGCTTTTATGAAATAGCCGACCCCGAAAAATCACCCCCTTGGGGATCTACACTGTCCCTTAAGGCTCTGCACTGCCACCGGATAAAATCCTCCAAAACTCAGCCCGAAACTCTGCCAAAATCCTCCAATATGCAAGCGTTGATCCCTTGCTCAATCTCCCAGCTCAAATCCTCTGCAAAACCCCCAATCCGGAACTCCCACCAAAAGAACTGCATCCCTCTCTCTCAAGACTGCGCAGTCCTTGTTGTCGCACAGATTGTCATGAAAACGCTCAAACCGGGGGCTGTCACCCTCATCCCCGATCTCTCTGTTTAAGCCTGTCTCCCGCGGCTAAGGGGGGTAGACCCTATGGCATAATGGATAACCAACTGGGGACCAGTTGGGTTGGGAGACACGAGGAGAAACAAGCACTTAATTGATATTATTGAGTTAATAGACCAGTGCCTTATAAAATAAATGATTATTTATCAAATGCTGCAAAGATATGAACTCATTAACAATCGTTTTACCATCAAACAACACAGATTAACTTTAACCACATGCGAGATAACCAATAAATTCTTAATGACTTAATGATACTCCAACAATTAAAATTTCGAAAGATAAAGTGCTTCAACCACGTAAAAAGCTAACCAGAGATCACATTCATGTAGTTAATCTTCAAATGAACATTAAAGCATGTTTAAACATTAATTCCCACATCAAAATTTTAGCCTCAGCATAAAAGCTGAAACCTAAAAAATTCCCAAGCCAAGACTGAAATTGGCAAAAAATTTCCCAAAATATTTTTTATATTTTTCAGATAAAACAAAACTTAAAACTAAATGAAACCTTTAAATCGAAAAAATCTAAATGATATTAAATCTAAACTAAATTAAATCAAAATCTAAATTATAAGAAAACAATCTCTTTATGCTTTTTTAAAGATTTATATTTTTTTATGAATTTTTTATTGTTATAATTTTTAAAACATAACTTAAAATTAAAATCTAAACTGAAACTAAAACAAAACTTGAAATTATTAAAATCTAATCTAAATCCAAACTAAAGTCTAATAAAAATAAAAAGGAACTTTTTTAATCTTTTTTATGAATTTTTTTTTATTTTTTATATAAAGTCTTGAGTCAAATATACATTAACCTAAATGAACAAAATGAAAATCAAACAAACTAAACCTTATTTTTTTATTATATGAAACCTAAACTAAATGAAATAAATCTAAAACTAGAAGAAAAGAAAAGGGAATTCAAAATAACACTAACATCTAAAGGTAAAAATAAAAATCAAATTTTTTTTTATTTACGTTTATTTTTTTATTATTTGCAACATACGAAATCTAACTCTACGCACATATGAAACAGAACCTAACTATATCTCTACGCATATTACATTTACCTCACACGAAAAAATTTGAAATCGAAATTTCGTTTGTTGCTGCACCTGGAAAGTTCGATAGCAGACGGCGGAAGACTCACGTTTGTCTTGATGTTTGCAGGGATTGGAGAAAGCTTGATGGCAATGAGGGGCCACGTTTTTTTTTTTGCTTTTGTTTTGTTGGCTTGCAGGTTGGAAAGAAGACGTAGGCAGAGCGGCTTTGATGAAGCTCGATCCACGCAGCACGCAAGGGTTTGCAGGATCCGCGCGGAGGAGAGCCGACGTGAAGGCCACTGAAAGACTGCGTGAGGGCCACTGCAAGACTGTGCGTTTTCTTTCCTCTTGCAGTTTCTCACAGGTTCCCAAGGACGCGTGGAGCTCGAATGGCGGAAAGAGATGGGTGTGTGAAAGGAGCTGTAAGAAGGATTAGCAGTGGGAAGGACGCAGGGATTTCGGGCTGCCAGTGGATGGACACACGAAGTGTCGGGCAGTGCTGGATGTGAAGGCAGAAGAAGCTCTTCCACAAAATCAATATTTGAAATTCCCTGCTCCAAATTTGCCTAATAAAACCCTGAAAATTTCTCAAAACCTGCACCTCTAATCTGCAAAAAGAAAAGAAAACCTAAAATAATATGTGCAAGAAACGAAAATGAGAACCCTAAACCCAGCGAAAAATTTACAGTATTTACAGATCTAAGGCTCTTTAGTAGCCAGATTTGTCAATAATCACAGTAGTATTATCATAATTTAATTTTAATGTGAGACACTTCAGAAAACCATGCATGCATTCATAAAAATTTCAAATGACAAGCCCAGGATCAAGAACTGGCTGGGCTCTTTCAGAAAACACAATCCGGGAGTTGGTTGGTTCAGCAGAAAACTTCCCCTAATGCCCGGTAATCTGAAAAAAGGATTTCCTGCACAGCTTAAAATCAACCATTAACATAGAGGGAGAAAACAATAGCGAAATCTAGACCAAATGGAGATAACTGCCACTATATTTCAGGATCTACACTATCATTCAAACCCCAGAGATCAGACAAGATACCTGTGCCTAGATCATCTTCATCAAGCTAAAATCAATGGCTGAAAATAAAATTATACCGAAACATAAATCATCTTACAGCACTTTCAGAAGAGTAACACCAGCAAGATTTTTAACCCCAAAGTCTTCTTTATTACACAAAAAATGACTACAAGAGAGCTTTCTTTCGCACCAGACTCTCGGATCGAATGATCTCAAATGACCCCTAGCACCCTATTTAAAGGAAAAAATTCCCAACAGCTAGTTCGAGTGATCCACGTCAAAATGATCTCGACCGTCGATGAGGATCAAGATATCTCTTAATCTCATCCGTCGAATTTTTAATGCATTAAAAAATTGAAATTCTGCATTTATTTACTCAAAATATTATTATTTTAATTTTTCAATTTTTTTAATTTTTAATTTTTTAATTTATTTTTAAATGGATCCTCGAACTTAGCCTTTGGAAAAATCACCTAGGACCTAGGACTTAGGACTTATGAGGGGATTAAAACATTTTCTAACCCTCAAGACACTTTACATCATGACTTTTACAACTTTACATCTCAAGGGGGAGAACCCATTTGACATAGACCCTCATAAACCACCCAGTTCTGCGACCAAATATAATCTAGCAGATCAACGCACTAGGATTCCTCTAAGATTCTAATGACAAAATTCATTCCGGCTTTGGGGTTAGGCTGAAGGAAAACTCTGCCGATCATGGATCGGTGACAGAAAAAACCTTCCGGAACGTAGATTATCACTAGAAAATTAGGTCCACCTAGGCAATTTACATACATGACTCAACTCTGCTAAGAATATTTACAATTCACACATGTAGACTGGGTTTACAACATAAATTGATCAAGTCGACGATGATTGTCGAATGGCACGGACACGTCAATCAAGCGTTATCCCTTTTGCGAAGAAAAGGGGGTGTACTGCTATGGGAAGTTGACACGTAGTGGTCAACATCTGGCTCCACTTGGGGACACGTTGCTGCACTGTAGGAACATGAGAATCCAGAATCTGCATCCACGCAACACACAACATAACATAAGTAGCGTCCATCCAAAAATCATCATATAACGTTAAGCACAGAAAAGATATAAGCTCTTCATTTATTAACTATCTAGTAACATGAAAAGTAAATCTAATCCTAAAACAGAAATGAAAATGCTGAAAAAACAACGAGTAAGGTTAGAAATACAGGGGATGCCCCATGGCATCAGATGTGTTCAATATAGTGTATACTGAACATTTGCCTGCTTTCAGGGAAATCTGTCGGCTGCTTGTCTGATGTGCCATGTCCAATTCTACATATGGTAGGAATTTTTCCTATTCGAAAATCAAGCTGCTCGCGGCCGTCTGATGCATCAAATCTTCTTCTCATTTTCTTCCTCTTGCGCTTTTTCTTCCTAGTAGGCTGTATTATTGATGACGTGGAACTTTCTGTTTCAAAGCTCTTAGATGAAGTATGTAAGATATGTGTGACATGTCTTTCTTCATCTTGCATCTGATCTTTATCGTTTTTAAGTTTATCTGGATCACCTTCAATTAACCACCTTTCAATCGAACCAATGACCTCCTCATAATAAGATGGAGCTTGTTGCAGCAAATGAGAAGGCTCCTGATCTATTGATGTTTCCTGGTTTCTCTCATCCTTAATCCGTTGTTTAAATTTATGTACCTGTATTGTAATGGCATTTATCTGGCTAGAATGTTCATCTTTCATAGCATTGATTTACCTGGCATGGTCTTCCTCCATGGTCAGTAACTTATTCTGAAGACATATCTGATTAGCTTCCATATCTTTTATTACTCTATCGTCATTTTCCTTTATGGTCATCAAGCAATGTTGCATAGAGTTTATCTCTTTATTATGATTTGCTTGCATGGTCGTCATATTTTCCTCTAAGCCTGATAACTTGCTTTGCATAAAACTAATTTCTGTGTCATGATTAGTCTTCATGGCCTCAATTTCCTTAGTATGTTGATTTTGCATGATCTCTATCTCCCTATTACGCTTTTCCAGGTGGGTGCATAAAATTCTCACATCATTGGCGTAATTAGTTTGATTGATCTCCATATTTTTTACCAGCAGCATTAGTTCTTGTATAATTTGCTTATGATCTTCCTTTTCATTGTCAACACTGTTTTTACAATTTGTTTCTACTTTTCCACTATGATCTGCAATGGTACAAGTGGATGGAAAATTCTGATATGAAGCATTATCTTGAAATCTTTCATCGACAGCTGAACCTTTTATAAGATTACTTTCATTCGGTTGCACAATTTTAGGGGCACAAGGCGAGCTATCTGGATCACCATATCTATCTTTAAAAGCATCGACAATGTCTTGTAAAGAAGTGAAGGAATCTTCAGGACAACTATTAAACCAATTCAAAGCATCATCTTCTAAAGAAAGGACAAATAGACGCATTTTGACATCTTCATGATTATACTGAGGAGATCTACAATACATGATCATTATACGAGTAAACCAGCCTAGATGCTTTTTAACAGCGACTGAATCACCACCCGAGAACACAAGTAATCTAGAAATGGCCACCTCCGGAATATCATGGCGAACACTAGTAAAATGACATGGTTTAAACGAATAATCCATGATGAATAATAAGGGATCAAATGGATGATAGAAAGAGATCTCTCCTCAAGAAAATTAATAAATGAAAGAAGTGGAGTCGTCACTTGAACAATGAGTCAAATTCTAGGATCCAAAAAGTAACCAACAAGCTGATATGACAGAGGCTTTTTGTCTGGGAAAATGAAAAGAAGTGGAGTCGCCACCCAAACAAGAAACGAACTAAAGAGAAGTTGTTGATATGACGAAAGATAAAGTGATGAAAGAGATCCAAATGATGCCAAAAAATGTTGAATCTGCCAGCTCAAACGCGAGATGAGAAAGATGAAAGAATGATGAGAAATGAGAATATGAATGTCGCTGAAATGCCAGGGACAGAAAAACTCTCCCATCGGCAACGGCACCAAAAAATGTTGGCGTTGCCGGCTCGAATGATAGAAAGATGAACGATGAATGAATAAAAGTCGTTGAAACACCGAGAATAAAGTATCCCCGGCAACGGCGCCAAAAAATGTTGTCGCACAGATTGTCACGACAACACTCAGACCGTGGGCTGTCACCCTGATCCCGATCTCTCCATCTAAGCCTGTCTCCCGCGGTTAAGGGGGTAAGACCCTATGGAATAATGGATGACCAACTAGGGACCAGTTGGGTTGGGAGACACGAGGAGAAACAAGCACTTAATTGATATTATTGAGTTAATAGACTAGTGCCTTATAAAATAAATGATTAAACGATTATTTATCAAATGCTGCAAAGATATGAACTCATTAACAATCGTTTTACCATCAAACAACAGAGATTAACTTTAACCACATGCGAGATAATCAATAAATGCTTAATGACTTAATGATACTCCAGCAATTAAAATTTCGAAAGATAAAGTGCTTCAACCACGTAAAAAGCTAACCAGAGATCACATTCATGTAGTTAATCTTCAAATGAACATTAAAGCATGTTTAAACATTAATTCCCACATCAAAATTTTAGCCTCAGCATAAAATATGAAACCTAAAAAATTCCCGAGCCAAGATTGAAATTGGCAAAAAATTTCCCAAAATATTTTTATATTTTTCAGATAAAACAAAACTTAAAACTAAATGAAACCTTTAAATCGAAAAAATCTAAATGATATTAAATCTAAACTAAATTAAATCAAAATCTAAACTATAAGAAAACAATTTCTTTATGCTTTTTTAAAGATTTATATTTTTTTATGAATTTTTTATTGTTATAATTTTTAAAACAAAACTTAAAATTAAAATCTAAACTGAAACTAAAACAAAACTTGAAATTATTAAAATCTAATCTAAATCCAAACTAAAGTCTAATAACAATCAAAAGGAACTTTTTTAATCTTTTTATGAATTTTTTTTTTATTTTTTATATAAAGTCTTGAGTCAAATATACATTAACCTAAATGAACAAAATGAAAATCTAACAAACTAAACCTTATTTTTTTATTATATGAAACCTAAACTAAATGAAATAAATCTAAAACTAGAAGAAAAGAAAAGGGAATTCAAAATAACGCTAACATCTAAAGGTAAAAATAAAAATCGATTTTTTTTTTATTTACGTTTATTTTTTTATTATTTGAAACATACGAAATCTAACTCTACGCACATATGAAACAGAACCTAACTATATCTCTACGCATATTACATTTACCTCACACAAAAAAATTTGAAATCGAAATTTCGTTTGTCGCTGCACCTGGAAAGTTCGAAAGCAGACGGCGGAAGACTCACATTTGTCTTGATGTTTGCAGGGTTTGGAGAAAGCTTGACGGCAGCAAGGGGCCACATTTTTTTTTTTTTTGCTTTTGTTCTGTTGGCTTGCAGGTTGGAAAGAAGACGTAGGCAGAGTGGCTTTGATGAAGCTCGATCCATGCAGCACGCAGGGGTTTGCAGGATCCGCGCGGAGGAGAGCCGACGTGAGGGCCACTGAAAGACTGCGTGAGGGCCACTGCAAGACTGCGCGTTTTCTTTCCTCTTGCAGTTTCTCACAGGTTCCCAAGGACGCGTGGAGCTCGGATGGCGGAAAGAGATGGGTGTGTGAAAGGAGTTGTAAGAAGGATTAGCAGTGGGAAGGACGCAGGGATTTCGGGCTGCCAGTGGATGGACACACGAAGTGTCGGGCAGCGCTGGATGTGAAGGCAGAAGCAGCGTGTAGCTGATATGATGAGAGGAGCAGCGTAAGGCATTAGGAAACGAAGGTCTAAGGTTAGCAGGTTGATGCAGCAGCGGAAGGAAAGCTCGAGTTTTTAAGCTATGGGTTAAAGGAGAATGCACGCTGGAGAAGAGAAACGTAGTGGATTTGGGCAGCGTTAAGAGGTCTGAGAAATGGACTGGCGGGGATGATGGGGCTGCGTAAGGATGCCAGAAGGAATTGCGGGTTGAGAAGAAGCAGCGATGGAGAGGGAACGGATTGCCCAGATTGCCCAGAAAAAACACTGAAGCTCTTCCACAAAATCAATATTTGAAATTCCCTGCTCCAAATTTGCCTGATAAAACCCTGAAAATTTCTCAAAACCTGCACCTGTAATCTGCAAAAAGAAAAGAAAACCTAAAATAATATGTGCAAGAAACGAAACTGAGAACCCTAAACCCAGCAAAAAATTTACAGTATTTACAGATCTAAGGCTCTTTAGTAGCCAGATTTGTCAATAATCACAGTAGTATTATCAGAATTTAATTTTAATGTGAGACACTTCAGAAAACCCTGCATGCATTCATAAAAATTTCAAATGATAAGCCCGGGATCAAGAACTGGCTGGGCTCTTTCAGAAAACACAATCCGGGAGTTGGCTGGTTCAGCCGAGAACTTCCCCTAACGCCCGGTAATCTGAAAAAAGGATTTCCTGCACAGCTTAAAATCAACCATTAACATAGAGGGAGAAAACAATAGTGAAATCTAGATCAAATGGAGATACCTGCCACTATATTTCAGGATCTACACTATCATTCAAACCCCAGAGATCAGACAAGATACCTGTGCCTAGATCAATCTTCATCAAGCTAAAATCAATGGCTGAAAATAAAATTATACAGAAACATAAATCATCTTACAGCACTTTCAGAAGAGTAACACCAGCAAGATTTTTAACCCCAAAGTCTTCTTTATTGCACAAAAAATGACTACAAGAGAGCTTTCTTTAGCACCAGACTCTCAGATCGAATGATCTCAAATGACCCCTAGCACCCTATTTAAAGGAAAAAATTCCCAATAGCTAGTTCGAGTGATCCATGTCAAAATGATCTCGACCGTTGATGAGGATCAAGATATCTCTTAATCTCATCCGTCGAATTTTTAATGCATTAAAAAATTGAAATTCTGCATTTATTTACTCAAAATATTATTATTTTTTTATTTTTTTATTTTATTATTATTATTATTATTATTATTATTATTATTTTAATTTTTCAATTTTTTTAATTTTTAATTTTTTAATTTATTTTTAAATGGATCCTCGAACTTAGCCTTTGGAAAAATCACCTAGGACTTAGGACTTAGGAGGGGATTAAAACATTTTCTAACCCTCAAGACACTTTACATCATGACTTTTACAACTTTACATCTCAAGGGGGAGAACCCATTTGACATAGACCCTCATAAACCACCCAGTTCTGCGACCAAATATAATCTAGCAGATCAACACACTAGGATTCCTCTAAGATTCTAATGACAAAATTCATTCCGGCTTTGGGGTTAGGCTAAAGGAAAACTCTGCCGATCATGGATCGGTGAGACAAAAAACCTTCCGAAACGTAGATTATCACTAGAAAATTAGGTCCACCTAGGCAATTTACATACATGACTCAACTCTACTAAGATTATTTACAATTCACACATGCAGACTGGGTTTACAACATAAATTGATCAAGTCGACGATGATTGTCAAATGGCACGGACACGTCAATCAAGCGCTATCCCTTTTGCGAAGAAAAGGGGGTGTACTGCTATGGGAAGTTGACACGTAGTGGTCAACAGTCCTCAAAGGCTCAACTCCTCCACAATGCCAAAGATCAATCCTAGTGCAAAAGATTGCCGAAAACTACCTCGCCCGAGTAGGCACTCGAAGTCCCCCGGGGCTAAGGGTGAGATCTCCGAACGGAGACACTCAATGCACTAAACAGTGCTGCAGACAGGGTAAACGGCCAGCATGCTCCAAGTCGAAGTGACTAGCTCAAATGCACATAATCGAATGCCAAAATGAGGAGACTCCTCTCTCCTTTATAGCATTGGCCTCTCTCAATCCCAAGGCCCACCTCCTCCAACGTAGCCCCTCTCTTGCCACGTGTTCCTTCCTATCTGCGCACTCCCTCCAAGTGTCTACGTGGGCCCCATCTCTGCGTGGTCCTTTGGCCCCCCTTGGCTCCCCTTTAAGTCACAACGTTGTGCTACTAGGGAGTGACTTTATTCTAAAAGTGAGTTATGTCCCCCTTTTCCTCACCTTTTTATTTATAAATAACTATAGAAGGCAAAATTGAGCAAAATTGAATATTCCAATTAGCCATGGCTAATTAGGAATATTACATTGTAGCAGAGGGGCAGTGAGAATCCAGGAGAAGGACTTTTCAGAGAATATTGACAGAGAAGCGGAGAGAGATTGCAGAGAGGCAGTGCAATAGCTGGGAGAGCTGATGTAGAAAAGTTGCCTGTCACGCAGAATCTAGAACTTCTAGAACAACCGAAACTGTCGGGAACTGCCAGAACAGTCGAGAGAGTTGATGCAGAGGTGGTGCAGTATCTAGGAGAGTTGACGCAGAGGCAACACAGTATCTGGGAGAGAAAATGTAGAAAACTTGTCTATCACGCAGAATCCAGAACTGTCAAAACAGCGGGAACTGTCGAAACAGTCGAAAGAGCTAAGGCAAAGGGCAGAGAAGGTGACGCAATGTTGACGCAGGCCCAACGCAAAAATAGCCAGGGTTATCCAATGTTGTGCCAGATCAGCCAGAATTCTGTTGGGTGAAATGAGGTAAAACTCACTCAGATTTTCTGCAAGTATTTTCTCTGTAAAATATTGCTAGATGAGCATCCTATATTTGTATTCAGATGTTTCTCCTACATAATAATAAAACCCTCAAAGTTGTTGCACCAGTTTTCCTGCATTGGGTTTTTCTGGGGACTAATGTGTCCAAAATAAGTGTCTTATGTATCTTGTTCTTTGCTCTGTTTTCTGTTTCATGAGATCAAATATTTAATTAGTGCAGGTTGCAGAAGTAATTTGCTTCAGTATTCAAAAGAATAACTTGATGAATGTAATTTAAAATCAAGTAGGTGAAGTAGATTCAAATTTGCTGCAGTAGGGGTTCCTTCCAGTGTAGGAATTTTCACACTCATTGGGTCACTCATGTATAAGGTCAACACTAGGCCAGACATTTGCTTTGTTGTTAACACTCTTAGTCAATTCATGGTGGAACCAAAAAGAGTGCATTGGGGGGCAGCTAGACACATTCCTAGGTATGTGCGTGGAACAGTCGGATATGGGTTGAAATACTCCCAAGGGGAGGATGTTAGTTTGAATGGGTTCACAAATGCAGATTGTGCAAGCAATTCAGTGTTGATTTGGGGTAGCATCGGATGTGCTCTAGGCCTCAAAATTTGCAGGAAGGCTTAAACACATGCATTATCCAATACCCAAAAATCGTTTTGGGAAATTCCTTCTGGAGACACTTTTATTAAAATAATTAATTATTTTTAATGGGACCCTAAGTCTAAACTAAGGAAATTAAAATAATTAATGGGTATTAATCTAAACTGTGGGTGAAACGTCTAGAAGAAGGCAGAGATCAAGTCAAATGATCCTAACCATTCATTAGAATCTAATCTGGGTCGTTGACTGATCAACGAGAGGATCATAAGAGAGGGCTTGATGGGCACTTGGAGAACACACCAGAGGCAGATACTCAGTTACACGAGTAAGATCGATTTTCTCACTGATAAAGGAATTGTCCTCTATAAGTCTTTCTAGTCACTTTGATCCTTGAACTTCATATATCCTTGGGTGACCTATCTAAAGGGAAGCCTCCCTAGTGGTGAAAATCCACAAAAGAGAAGGAGGTAGTCGTAATGGTAACATTGGGCCACACCTCATTGTTATCCCTTGGTCTAGTTTTCTCCTTCTAGGTCACCACTTACGAGATCTGCTAGATTTTGAGGAAATATTTTTGGCGTCGTTGTCGAGGAGAAATTGAGTCAACCTCTTCATAATTTGAAGATTTAGCTTCACCCCTTTTAAAGAGAATATCTCAAACAACAAGATAGATCCTCTTCTGGCAACTCTTGAATCCAATGATATCAACTCCCCTGGTAGTTCTTCTAATGATACCATAGCTCCAAGAAAGAGTAAGACTACCAAGAAGACCATTGAAGCTTCTACATCTCCCATTAATCCTACTAGTCTTGTGGTTAGGAAACTATTTGCTGATAAAACCACCCCTTTCTCCATGGATAGGCCATGGCTTATAGCTGCATTCAGACCTTTGGATTTGAGCAATCTCCCTGATGCCCCACATCCATTGCCTGAGAAGTATCATGGATGGATTCCCAAATTCAATGGCACTGATGCCACCACTGTAGAGAAACACATCCATGAATTTTATTAGGCAATGAGTGCAAAGCTAATAATGGAAGAAGATGTAGTCATGATGTTGTTTTCCCTGACTTTTGATGGAAATGCTAGAGATTGGTATCTTAGTTTATCCTAAGGTGTTCCTAATTGGGATACCTTTCATGAAGCATTCACGAAAAGATGGTCCTTGTTGATTTGTGGTAGCATCGGATGTGCTCTAGCCATGAAAATTGGTGGAGAGGCTAAGGCACATGAGTTCTCCAAGACCCAGAAATCATTTTGAGAAATTCCATTCGAATGAGGAGTTATTAAAATAATTAATACTTTTAATGGGTCCGTAAGTCTAAACTTAGGAAAATAAAAATATTAATGGGTATTAATAAAGATAAGGATGAAAGCTTCTAAGAGATGAGGATCAAGTCTTTTTTAATCTTAGCCGTTGATTAGGGACTTAATCTCGACCGTTGATTCATCAACAAGAAAAATATAAGAGAATACTTGACGGTCATTTGGAGACACACCAGCAGATACTCAATATCCCAAGGAAAATCGATTCTCAGAGAGAGTGAAATCGGTTTCAGAGGGAGAGTAGCAGGGTGGAGGAAGAGGGGGTGATTAGCAGCAGTCAGGGAGCTCAGAAGAGGTGACGCAAGGACTCTGAGAGACAAAGCAGAGGGAGACGCAAAACATAGAGACACAGTTGATGACACAGAGAAGGATAGAGCAGCGTAGAGCCACACAGAATGACGCAGTAGGGAAAGGAAGTCCTCCAGGGTGTCAGAAAGTCTCGGAGAAAAGTCTCAAGTGTTTTCTCCCAGTGTCTATGCAAAAAATTTCCGTAAAAGCAATTGTTGCTGAAGATTAATAAAGCCCTCCTCTGCTGCACCGGTTTTCCTGCCTCGAGTTTTTCCGGGGACAATTGTCCAAAAATAACCGTGCTCATGAGTTTGATTCTTGTGCATATATTTGTTTATGTATAATGGTGTGATATCTGCAGTAGAATTTATTTTAATATTTACTGAAGTGATTTCCTAAATAACTTATTGAGAAATAAGTAGGTAAAATAAATCAGTTGTTGTAGTAATAGAATTTCTGTTTAGAAATTTCCACAATCCTCAACCTTAGATGGAGGTATGCTCTTTGAGAAATTCCTCCAAGCTACTAAAATTGAGAAAGAAACTGTGAAGGAATACACTCAAAGGTTTGATAACCTCCTTGGAGAGATCCCTAAAAGATACATGCCTTCTGATGATGCTATCCTCAATAGGTATATTAGATCTCTTCATGGACACCCAACCTATGCCCTTAGGGATAAAGGTCCCAAGGACCTAGCAGAGGCTAAACTTATGGTTGTTGAGGTAGAAAAAAATATAAATGTTGCTAGGATTGATTTGCTCAACTATCTCAGGGATAGGATTGAACCTAAGATCAAACCTAGTTCCTAGGTAGATCCTGCTTTGCAAGCCTTTGCCAAAAAAATTGATAAGCTTACAAATGAATTGATGTAAGGTTAAAAGATGTTGATGAATAAATTGTCAATGATAGAGAGAGATAAGGGATCTCGATCTAATTTCCCTCTTGTTACCCACCAACAGTAGGTGACCCCATAGGAGAAATTTTTTCTCCCATCATCTCTTCTAGTCGGCCAGCCAAGAGCCCCTGTAGTCACCACTAGATGATGACGATGTGCATTCATATCTCTGCCACCTACATTTGTCATATGTCTTCTCACCCACCTCGCAGGAGAACGAGAAATAAGGTGGGTTTTCGATCAAAAGGTACTTTATTCATTTTGCAATCGGTTGCTTATGCTTGTTTGTATTGTTGAATTTTGTAACTAGGTTTGGTTTGCATAAATATATTTGAGATGTACTTATCAAAAGAATAAAGAAAATATTTTTATTATTATTATTATGACTTATTAAAGCACGGGCTTCATGCTTGGGCCATCATGTTTTAGGTAAAAGTCCCCATTGAGGACTTCTAGGATTTATTCTGAGGCTCAAGAATAGAAAAGGCTCCATGAAGGTCCTCCCCCCAAAAATCCATCCAAATGCTCCATGGATGTTAACAAAAGCCCCATCAAATGTAAATCACAATATGAAACCTCATACGATATGAGGAGTGACAATAGGGATGGTATTCTTGTTTCTCTAGCTATATCATAAATGGGTGGAATCAACCGAGTCATCTCCTTCAATGTAGATGATTTTGTGACTGTATGGCATTGACACTTGGAGAAAAAAATCCATGGAACACCTGTTTGAGAGGTGATCCACCATTCAAACAACATTGAACTTGGCTATCATATATCCATAGTTGTCGAGTAGGCCTGCAGACATCCTAATGCTATAACTCTTTCTCCTTATTTTCACTTGTGGTATGTGCATAGAACAAGTCCATAACAGTGAAGTCATAAGAAGGAATGAACTTTCTTTAATACCGTCCCTATTAACTTAATATTGTTTATGATCAATATCTAAATCCACAGCCCACTAGGTATGTCTTCCCACAAACCAGCTGTTTAGCCATGTTCATATCAAAATTTTCATTGTCCAAGTGCTATCCAACCACCAATCTTTAATTGATGGGTTATTTCAAAACAATACAAGATATTCAACACTCCTCTCAAAACAGAGATGAGCAATATAAAATTATTTACATCACCATGTGTTCCTCTCACCGCTAATACACCATTTGCACATAATCACCCACTTCTGAAAATTAGGTTTTCTTGGTTGTTTATAAAAGGTGTAGTGTTTTCCCCATTTTATTTGCATGCCAAAATCAAGGTATTACAACCTTGCTGCATCCTCCAAAAATAAGTACAGAATTTTTTTAGCCTTATCTTGTATCCCTATCACATATTTCAAAATTTAGGAATTAGAAAAAATCATCCAGCCTTGTTCTCTTAATGGGACATGTTTTTGCAAATATGTGACTAGAAGGTACCTGCTTAGTCATGAAACTTGCAAAGTGGTGCACACTCTTGTCAAGTTGCAAATGCTTCAGACCAGGCATCAACGTTGAAGCCTTTGCAAAACACTTTATTATAGTGAAATCCATTTGGATTATTTTGCTTACATGAGGATGGCGCACCTACAGTGAAAATAAATAGACATACACACTTGAAAAATATTACCATATATCCATGGATAAAACATGCAGAACAATCCAAAACATAAAGGAAGATTTTAAACAAAAACAAAGTCTTGCAAATCATTCAAATTTCAGACCCTCTCTTGTTTAATACATATAAACAACACTAACTCTGGCAAAGCTATCAGGCCCCATATCCATTTCTTACCTTAACCGCTACTGTGATAGGTTTCCCTTCTGGAGACAGTTTCTGCTTTAGAACTGCCCGATGAACCTGAAGAAAGAAAACAAAATGTGTCTTCACAAATTTAGAAATACAAGTTTTCACTGAAGATTCAGGAGTAGTAATCTCATGTTGCCAGAACCTAACAAGGTATACCTGTGCAATGCTACCAGATGCCACTGGTTTCTCTGAAAACTCTTCAAAGATTTCTTCGATTGGCGACCTGAAAGCCTTACTCACAATGTCCCTTGTCTCCAAAAAACTGTGTTCCGGGGCCTGTAAAAAATTGGCACAGTAATATAATAAAATACTAAACTTTGTGACTATCAGCATAAGGTAATTCCAAAATCTACTAGTATTTATTTTCAATAACTTATATGGCAGCCAAGCTACATCAGAAGAATCCTCTATAAGTAGCTTCTTCAAGTAATTTGGAGCAGAGAATTCACATCAAAATAAAGCATTCAGCATAATGGAACCTGTGGATTTCAAGTTAGAAGGCTACCCTGAAATGTAGCTTGGCAAGTTCACTGCATATGTCTGGTGGAAAGATATCTGGACGAGTTGCTGCCCACTGTCCCCACTTAATGAAAGCTGGACCTACAAAATTGCCAAATAAAACTCAAGTCTGGATGAACAATACAATTGAAAGATCTAGAAACTAGTAAGAAAATCGACAAACATATAATAGAACCCTAAGCAAGCAACAGAAAACCTTTCACTAAAGGAGAAACATACTACATAGGGTCAAATATTACATGCCTGCATGCTCAACTGTTCTTAAAAGGAGACCCAACCAAAGAGAGCGAATTTGTATGTTTGCTTCCTCTGCAACTGTCCCAATTACTATGGATGGTGCAAACAACAGAAGCAAATAGAGCGCCCTGAATGCCAGTAGCAGACACTCAATAGCCTTTGAAATTAAAATCAAGGAAAAGGATGATTTAGTCATTTGAAAACAATAATAATAAAAAGGACGCTTTTATGATTAGCAGTCCAACAATTTACATGACTCATGCAATGTCAATATATCAGGTAGAACCATCAGAAATGAACAAAACAAACAAATGCAAAGTCTTACAACTGACCATATTTATAAAACTTTGAAGCCCTGTCACAATAAGGTTTTCCTCTAGAAAAGGCCCTGTCATACAATCTACATTTTCAGTCAATGCCAGCCCCCAAAACAAAGCTGGTAATCTCATCAACACCTGAGAGCAACCACAAAATGTTGCACCATAGTCACAGTCAGGGTTTTAAAGTTTAACATCAAACATAACCAGATAAAAGCATGAATATTTTCATGATTTAAATATACATGACTAACAGATAAGAAACTTTGTCAGGCTTTTCAGATTTGGATGTAAACTTATACATGAAAGGGGATGCGAACAAAATCTATTAAAGAAAAGACACAGTAACTATTCTTCATAAATTACACAGAGCAATGTGAGTTAGATGCACTCTGTCATGAACCTCTGCTAGGGCTATTTCTATTTGATCTTCATACCAGTGGCCTCCTTCGGGGGTGGGGGAGCAACAGATCACCCTCAAATCGAAGACTTCAATGGACGACTCACTGCCATAATTGCTGCTTGAGGACAAATTAACAACCTAGACACAGCACGGGACCCCCAGCAATTGTAACAGCATCCAAGGACAAATCTGTAGCCCCAATGATATCACCATGGAGCATGACTTCTCATACTGAACATCCCAGGTTAAGAATTTGCCATGGAGGATGGATTTTATCAGGAATGAAGACAAACAGCTCCATTCAGAGGTACTAGACCTCAAAGAGCCAGTTTCTGAAATGAAAAAACAAGCATTCACTAATAGACACTCCAAACAGAAATATCGAACACAAAATTTGCAAGAAGAGATGAGATCATAGCAGGCCCTTTTTAAACAAGAGACGGAATTTCAGCAATAAACACTTAAATATTGGGCTGAAGTGGTCCGAAAAAGGGAACATTCTCCCCTGCTCACTATGGTCAAGGAAGTGGTACAAGCAAGATTGAACAAGGAATGTCTCCACCACGCTTGAAATATTAATCTTAGAGTATGTGGGCTCCACCCACCTATGGCCCCATCGGATCCCTTAGAGATAAGCACCTCTTTCCTTCATGTCACTTTGGATCTAAAGAACCTCACCCTTGAATTTGCATGGATGGACCCGAAGTCCACACTCTTCCTCCATTTCCAAACACTAGAGCACTGACTTAAAGCCTGTTGGCAAAGAGAATACTATCTTGATTCTTCGCTTCAACCCACACAAAGGAACTTCTTGGATGCTTACTTCACCAATCCCAGCAGGCGGAACTCAAGTTGTCTAGGGACTGGGTCACAACTGTGCGAAAGAAGAAATGTGGTTAGTTATCCAAGATCTCAAAGGCATCATCTGTGATTTGGCCCCTCCAGGATATTCCCATCCTTGGGCCTGTTGCCTCGAAATCTAGCAGGTGTTGTGAGATGCCTCACCAGTGTTGCGGGGGAGCGCCCCCCCCCCCCTTCGAACCCGCTCCCGAAGCGCGCTCCGGGCGGGAGCGGCTCGGGAGCGGGTCGGGAGCGCGCTCCCAAAATCGCTCCCGGACGGGAGCGATTTTCGGGAGCGCGCTCCCTTAAAAAAATTTACGCTCCCTGCTCTGATAGGGAGCGTTTCAGGGAGCGATCGCTCCCGAGCTCCCGGAGCGTTTTTTAATGCCCGGGAGCGATCGCTCCCCGATCGCTCCCTAATCGCTCCCGGGCATTAAAAAACGCTCCGGGAGCGATTTTTAACCGGCCGGGAGCGGTTCGGCGGAAAAAAATTCCGCCAGACCCGAAAAATTAAAAAAATTTAGCTAATTTTTTTTGTTTTATAAGCCCAATGGGCCAAAAACTTGTCATTACAACTTTGTTGAGCAAGTGATTGAGAGCTTGAGCAAGAGATTGAGAGCTGGAGCAAGAGCTGAGGAGCAAGGAGCCAGAGCTGAGGAGCGAGGAGCAAGTGCCAAGGAGCGAGGAGCAAGCTTGCAGAGGTATGTAACTTAATCATTTAGTTAGTTTAGCTGGTTAGGTAGTTAATTTGGTTAGTTTCATTTACCTGTTTGAGTTTAAAGATCATTAATTTAAATTAAATTAATAAATTAAATGAATTAATCCCAATAAACTAAATTAATTTGCAGATTCAAGACTCAAACCCTACAAACATCAAACACGATGGACCTGAGCATTTTTATTGACATTTTCCTCTTCCTGGTCCCCTTTCTGGTTATTATGGTGGTGGAGAGTAGGAAACGGAGGGGGCCTGACCCTGAAGAGGTGGATGAAGAAGCCGGAGGAAGTCAAATAGGTGAAAACCCCAGTGAGGAGGATGTGGAGGGTGAACATGAGGGTGAAAAAACTAAACAAGACCAAACTCCATTGTGGAAATATGTTCAGAGGCCTGAAACAGGGAGAGGGGGTGGAACCACTAAATTTCATTGCCCCCATTGCAACACTGATTTCACAGGCTCATACACCCGTTTGAGAAGACACCTTTGCGGGAAAAGGGCATGGGATGGAGAGAAACAAATAGGAATCAGAACTTGCAACGGGGTGTCAACAGTTGATAGAGCCAAATACATAAAGGAAGAGGAGGACGCCCAATACAAAGCAAAAAGATCAAGGGGTTTCTTTGAACCAAGCTCACAAAGAACTCCTTCAGCATCCTCCCAAGGCAGTGGATATGGACATGGAGGCTCAGGGTCATCATCTTTACGCCGTAGAAGCATATCAGATTTCCTTGATGAGGGGTGTAGGAATGATGTGGATTCAAAAATTTACAGGTTCCTCTATGCAAATGGGATACCATTCAATGTTCTACGCTCACCTTATTGGCACGAAATGGTTTCTGCCATAAATGATGCCCCTAAAGGATACAAGAGCCCTGGGTATGACAAGGCAAGAACAGTTGGCCTTGATCATGAAAAAGCAAAAATATCACATTCTTTGAATAAAATGACAAGTTCTTGGACTGACAATGGGGTGTCCATTGTATCTGATGGATGGACAAATGTAAAAGGCAAGCCATTGATAAGTGTTCTTGCTGTGTCCCGAAGTGGTCCCATTTTTCTAGCTGCACATGATTACTCAGACAAGTTCAAGACCGCTATCAACATTGCAGAAGCATTGCTTGAAACAATTGAGCGTATTGGCCCATACAATGTCATCCAAGTCATCACTGATAATGCTCCTAATTGTAAGGCAGCGGGAGCAATTATTGAGGATAGATACCCGAACATATTTTGGTCTGGATGTTTGGTTCACACATTGAACCTTCTGTTGCATGATATTGTCAAAAACAAAAATGAACAATACCAATGGATTGGGGATTTGTACAAGAGAGGAAAAAAAATGATAAAATTTATTACAAATCATAGCAATACCCATGGCCTTTTCCGCAGTCACTCGAGATTGGAGTTGCTGAAGATTGCGAGGACTAGATTTGGTAGCTATTACCTCACCTTCAGGCGCCTTTTGAAGGTAAGAGAGGGTTTAGCTAGCATGGTATCAAGTCCAAATTGGCAGGTGTTAAAGGAAAGGGCTACAAATGTAGCTGACATTGCAGGTTTTGATACGGTGGAGGAGGCCGCTCTTGATGGGCAGTTTTGGACAGCTGTGAGACAGGTATTGGATTTCACCAAGCCAATTTATAACATGATTCGGTTTGCAGATACAGACAAACCGGTGATTGGCGAGGTGTATGAGCAAATGGATACCATGTTGGGGGAAATAAAAGACATTGTTAATAACAGAGATCCCGACTTGTACAATCTGATTCACGATTGTGTGTGTGAACGGTGGAAAAAGCTTAACCTTCCACTACATTGCTTGGCGTATATCCTTACGCCAAAATACTACTCAGATTCTTGGTTGGGCAAACCTGCAGCAGGGGGTGGTGTTAGGACCAAACCCCATTTAGATCGAGAGGTAACTAAAGGATATCTGGATGCATTAGAAAAGTTGGTGCCTGACAGGGAGGAATGTGCAGCTGTGCGCCTTGAAATAGGCAGATACTTCACTGGCAGTGGTTTGTATGGTAACTTCCATGCAATGGACGACAAAGATAAATTTGATTCTCTCACATGGTGGGAAACATATGGCGGCGACGGACTTTTGCGAAAATTGGCATTGAAAGTTCTTGCACAGGTTGTAAATTCTTCTTCTGCAGAGAGGTGTTGGAGCACCTACAGTTATATACATAATGTGAAAAGAAACAGGCTCAACGAAAACCGAGCAGAAAGCTTGGTTTATGTGCACTACAATTTGAGGTTGTTGAGCCATTACTGTGATCGGGCCAATGAAGATCCCACATA